>JAXIVD010000928.1:20000-110425 GCA_036785275.1 Cancer borealis | reverse complement strand
ATGAGAATGTATGTGTATTCGTTCTGTGACTGGAAATGTATATTTTCAGTTCTTTACGACATGGTAGAGCCAGCCAGACATGGCATAGCCAGACATGGTTATGAAAATAGAGGACTGAGCTTCAATAAACGTCATCGGGAAATACGGGTTTCTGTTCACCCCGGTGAGGAAGCATGTCCTGCCATGCCTGTAAAACAGTTCACATTAATTAGAAGCCTACACAAGCCGCTACAGTAAAGAACTCGTCTCAACAAATGTGAAGATTGCTACGAGACGAGGGGACGCCACCTCACCCCATGAAAACCCTTGTGTCAGCATTTCTGCCCCGGATACAAGCCGCACCCACAACAACGCCAACCCCACAGCCTCCATCTTATAATGCATCAAGGTCACAGGCAAGAGATTGTAGCTACACTGTAACAGTTCCTATATGGTAATATTGCCCTAAAATAGATTTGAATAGAGTGGGCAATCTAGAAGTCAGGATATTTGTTCAGTGTAGCTACTCCCTCAGTATATTTTTTAATAATGTCTAATATTGAGGAGAAAGGTGCCGTAGGTGGTCTGATTGAAGATGAGAGGGAATGGCAGGCGGGTAGAGGCGTACAGAGCCATGTTGGAGGTGCTAGGGAGAGATTGCCAACCGCGAAGGGGAAGGAGTATAAAATTAGTCAAGTTAAAGAGAAGGTGGGGTTCTTTCAACGCAAATGGAAAAAATTTGTAAACAGAATTGGTAAAGGTATGAAAGAAGCATCCAGTCTCATGCACTTAATTAAAATGTCTGATGAAGAAATGGAATTGTATGCTAACTATGTTAGTGCATGTATGGAACTTAAAGATCTTAAGCAAGAAGAGTCGGATGAGTTAGATGAGTTAGAGAACCTTAAAGTAGATGAACAGATTCACCAAGAAACTGTAAAGGATTTAAAGAGTAAGAAATTGGAGATACTAAGTGGTAAAGAATCTGTATTTTCTCATGCTAGTAAAGGTTCTAGGAGACATTCTAAAGCATCTAAGGCTTCCTCTGCATCATTACTAAGAAGGCAAGAAGCGGCAGCTAAATTGGCCATGCTTAAAGCGGAAATGGAATATCATGATAATGTAGCTGAGGCACAGGCGTTAGTGGCAAGGAGTACAGCTGAGTTAGCCAAAAAAGAAAAAATGAGAGACATAGCAGCTGTCAGTGCAGAACTTGAAGCTCTAAATGAAGTTGAAGAGGATGATAGAGGGATGCTTCCAAGTGATGATGAAAGTGTAGGGAGGCAACAACATCTTCAACAATATTTAGAGGTACAAAGCAAAGATGTATCGCCACTGCAGTCTGATTCAGAGGTAGATGAAGCCATGCCTCATAAATGTGTTACATTCTTCCCTAAACATGGATCTAAGGGTAAATCTCATAGTCTAATGAATGAGGAAGGATTAGGTGTTAGTAGAAGTACAAACGTTAATGCTCAAGCAATGAATCTCAACCCCTTAGCTCATAGTTTCTATACTCCTACTAATAATGTCAAACAGTCCTGTCAGTCTCTTTCCACTCCTGGTAGTAATTCTGTTACTTATATACCTGTTCAAGGATGGGGTTTACCTCCAATAGAGCCTCCAATTTTTAGTGGAGAACCCATGGAATTTCCACTCTGGATAAAAAAGTTTAAAACTTTTGTGGAAGCTAGGACAACTGATGCATCAGAGAGACTTGCATATTTTGACAAATATACAAGTGGTGAGGCAAAGGAAGCCATAAGAATGTTAATGTATTTAAATACTAACCAAGATTATGACACAGCAAAGAGAATTCTCTGGCAAAGATTTGGAAATGAAAGTGTAGTTGCCAATGCTTACATGAAAAGGTTGTCAGGATGGCCACAAATTCCTCAAGACGATGGTCCAGCCCTAATGAAGTTTTCAGATTTTTTAGAATGTTGTAGGGTAGCTATGCATTCTATTCCTCACTTGTCATTCCTTAATGATCCCAGAGAACATAAGAAATTACTAACAAAACTTTCTAGATCTATAATTAATAGTTGGAATGCGAAAATAAGTAAACATTGTTATGGCAGTTCTCAGTATGGGCCAGGGCAGTACCCACCCTTTGAAAGGTTTTGTAAATTCATCAACTCACAAGCTCATGCAGCATGTGATCCTTTTACTTCATACAATGCTGTGGTCATGGAAGTGTACCGAGGGTCAGTGTTACTGCCACTGTACCGTAGGTAAATATTACCTTCTATTGACACTGCTGTCATCACTGTACCGTTTCGGTATAAACTCTACCTTCTTATCTACTACTTTCTATCTACTTTCTATGCTGCCACCACGACACCACTTGGGTATCGACACTATTGCTACTACTACCACTTGGCCCTCCACCACCGAGGTTGAGATATGAACAGAAAACGAATATAGTAAAATAATGGACAACTTTAATGATGAATAAATAAATAAAGTACTCGCTATATCCGTGGTGGTGCTCTTACAAGTGCTTATCCACCCTTTGCGACACAAACATAAACAAATACATTAACACAAAAATTCCTATTCTATCCTACCTAATTATACGTGAGGGAACTGATGGAAAATGACCAAAATACACTCACGCCACAAATACTGTTTGAGAGTCAACTTCCTTCTTGCCGTCGTCCTTGGCGAAAGGCAACTCCATATGCAGCCTTAGTCAAACCACAACCGAAAGACAGTCTTTTGCTGGTCCTCTCGGCAGCTGTATCCGGGAGGACAATTTAATGTTAGATATTAATCTTAATGTTTTTTCAAGTGTGGCAAGGCTTTTAGGAACACTAGGCTTACCTGTCTGGAGCGGGGTCACGGAACACTAGTGACTGACTTTCCGCCCAGACCGGTATATATATCCTCAGTTCCAGTGACGTCACGCGTTTTTCCCATCATCCCCTCTATCTAGTGGTACCTACTCTAACCATAACAAGGTATCTAACGAGTGTCGAGAATACGAGGATTTACCGGTGATTACGCAAAGGAATCACCGTAATGATAGTTGGCCCGTTGTACTCGGTACAGAAGCAAATGACAGTGGTAAAGGCAATGCAAGCTTGAACAGGAATAAGAATAATAGGTCATATACCATGACTAAATTTAGAGGAAGTAAAGGTTTCATTACAAAACCATCTGAGGAAAGGACAGCTAGTTCCTTTAACAGTAAAGTAAATGTAGAGACTATGAAACAAGACTTTAAAGGAAAGGAAGGAAAGAGACAATTTTGTTACTACTGTAAAGAGGAGCATGATTTAGAAAATTGTAAACTATTTGTAAAACTTGATCCTGATACAAAGTTTACATTTATCAAAGAAAAAAGATTATGTGCAGGATGTTTAAATTGGGGTCACATAAAGAAAGACTGTAGGAGAAAGAAATCATGTAAGGTATGTCAGAGATTCCATCCCACCGTTCTCCATAATGATGCTATAACATCTCAGACTCAAGAAAGACCAGAACGGGTAAATGATCTCAAGAAAAACGATGAAAGACCAGTTGTAATAAATGAGGTTAAGGTCAAACAGTCGGTTGCTGGAGAGACACACACTTTAATAGTACCAGTGTGGATGTACCAAGAAGGTAATGAAGGGAATAAAGTGTTAGTGTATGCATTGTTGGACAATCAATCTGATGCTTGTTTCGTGAAGCAAAGTCTCTTAGATGAGGTGGGAGTGAGTGGACCGCAAATTTCTTTGCAAACTTCCACAATAAATGGAGAAGAGACAATTGTGTGTAATAAAGTCTCTGGACTTATAGTATGAGGCATCTATGATGAACGAGATATAGAGCTTCCACATGCATACTCAAGAGAGAATATCCCAGCACGACGAGATCAGATTCCTAGGAGGAAGACAGCAGAAGGATGGTCCCACTTATCTCTAATTGCTTCTAAACTCATGCCATATAGGTCAGATGTAGAAATAGGACTTCTGATTGGAATGAATTGTAATGAAGCAATAGAGCACAGGGAAGTAATCACAGGGGATTCTGGAAAGCCCTGTGGGATAAGAACAGAGTTAGGATGGGGCATCCAAGGAAGGGTTGCTGTTAGTCAAGGCTTAGAAGATAATATCCTGACAGTATTTAGAACATTTGTACAAGAGGTCGAAATAAATCAGGAAAAAAAAAGGTAAGCTTCTTAGTCGTTCCATCAAGGACTAAGGAGATAATAAATCCCTCCCAAGTAAAAGATATGTTTGAGTTTGATTTCAATGAAAGGAAGTCAGCTGATGTTCTATTATCGTATGAAGACAAAAGGTTTATGAATAAAATGAAAGCTGGAGTACATCAGCTGGAAGACAGGCATTACGAGTTGCCTCTTCCTCTTAAAAACGACAATGTCAAGCTTCCAAACAATAAAACTTTGGCAGAGCATAGATTAATGAAGCTAAAAAACAGATTTGACAAAGATAAACAACACCATGATAACTATAAAGCGTTCTTGGATAATATGATAGATAAAGGCTATGCAGAGGTTGTGCCTAAGAAGGATCTAAATAAGGATGATGGTCAGGTTTGGTACATTCCACATCATGGAGTGTATCACTCTAAGAAACCAGGGAAACTCAGAGTAGTATTTGACTGCAGTGCAAACTATAAGAGTCAGTCTTTAAATGGCCATTTGTTACAGGGTCTAGACCTCACCAACAAATTGGTAGGGGTACTTTGCAGATTTAGGCAGGAACCTATTGCATTTGTTTGTGATATAGAAGAATGTACCACCAAGTGAAGGTGAATCCAGAACACAGGGACATGCTTAGGTTCCTTTGGTGGAAAAATGGTGATGTAACTAAAGAAATTGTTGAATACAGAATGACGGCTCACTTGTTTGGTGCTACATCGTCTCCAAGTGTTGCCAATTTTGTATTAAAGAAGGCTGCAGACGACCATGAATATCTGTATGGTTCTGATGCAGCAAATTTTATAAGAACAGATTTTTATGTTGATGATGGCCTTAAGTCAGTGGCAACAGTGAATGAAGCCGTCACTCTGATGAAACAAAGCAAGGCAATATGTAGCATGGGAGGTTTCAACCTTCATAAGTTCTTGTCCAACAGTAGGGAAGTACTAGAAACGACATCCCCTCATGAAAGAGTGAATGTTGTTAAGAATTTAGATCTTAGTAAAGAAACACTGCCCATGGAAAGAACTCTGGGAATTCAATGGTGTATAGAGTCTGACACTTTTCAATTTAGGATACAGTTGAAGGATAAGACACTCACAATAAGAGGTATTTTGTCCACTGTGAACTCTGTATATGACCCGTTAGGTCTAGCGTCACCTTTTATTCTTGTAGGCAAACAAATTCTTCAAGAATTATGCAAATATGGGTATAGTTGGGATGACGAGGTGACAGATAATGTCAGATATAAATGGGTAAAATGGAGAGATAAGCTGCACAAGTTGAAAGGGCCTGTGTATACCTAGATGCTATAAATGTGAGTCATTTGAAGAAGTCAATGACGATGTTATTGTAAAAGATCACAATCTACAAAGAAATAGTTGGAGAATGGGTAGAGTCATAGAAGCTTTGCCTGATAATGACGGTCTTGTAAGAGAGGTTAAGCTCATGATGGCAGATTCTAATATTGACAATCAGGGAAAACGTACAAGATGTGTAAACATAATGGAAAGACCTATCCACAGTCTTGTTCTCTTGATAGAATGTGATAATGGTGAAGACCAGGGTATCCCCGCCAAGGAGCCTTTGTAATTCAGGTGCCTTATGATGTGCCAGTATTAGTTTTAAGGCAAATTGTCTTTTAGTTTATAAGGTAAATTGTTGCACAATTTAGAGGAGCCATGTAACTGTATGTATATTTTACCATTACTTTGTTGATCTCCTTTATATAAAGATATTTAGAAGGTTCAAATACTGTAAAGAAGGATCAGTAGATGCCTTGTTGTTTCATAAGTAAAGGCGATCACATTGCTTATAGAGACTTGTTCACGTCACTCTTTGCTGACAAGAGAAGCGTGCTCGCAGGATGTGATCGAGGTGAGATCTGTTTATTTCTTATATATTGTGGTATAAATTGACTGTTATGATGATTTATTGATTGTAAGCATTACTTGAAGTGTATGACAATGCCATGAGAATGTATGTGTATTCGTTCTGTGACTGGAAATGTATATTTTCAGTTCTTTACGACATGGTAGAGCCAGCCAGACATGGCATAGCCAGACATGGTTATGAAAATAGAGGACTGAGCTTCAATAAACGTCATCGGGAAATACGGGTTTCTGTTCACCCCGGTGAGGAAGCATGTCCTGCCATGCCTGTAAAACAGTTCACATTAATTAGAAGCCTGCGAAAGCCGCTACAGGCAATTAGAAAACATTTAAATAAACACAAGCTAATTAGACATAATCAACATGGTTTTAACAAGGGGAAGTCATGCCTGACAAATTTATTATCCTTCTATAGGAAAGTATTTGAAACCATAGATAAGGGGGACGAGTATGATATAGTTTATTTGGACTTCAGTAAAGCCTTTGACAGAGTACCCCATAGGGGACTGTTAAGTAAAGTCAAGGCTCATGGCATAGGTGGGAAGGTATTAGAATGGATTAGGGAATGGCTTACTAGTAGGGAACAGAGGGTACAGATTAATGGGATCAGTACTATAGGACCGTTGTTATTCATAATGTATATAAATGATTTAGAGACAGGAGGAATAAACAGTGATATCACTAAGTTTGCCGATGACACAAAGATAGGAAGACCGGTAAAGAATTTAGATGATGTTAGGATGCTGCAGGATGACTTAAATAGGCTGTACGAGTGTTCAGAGATATGGCAGATGCAGTTTAATGTTAACAAGTGTAGCATTATGAGCGTAGGTAAAGGTAATAGGCCTGTAGACTACACATTAAATGACAATACCTTAGGAAGGTCATATAGTGGGAGGGACTTAGGAGTTCAAATAAGCAGTGACTTGCGCCCCAGGAAACAGTGCATTATAGCTAGAAATAGGGCCAACAAGATACTGGGATTTATTAGTAGGTGTGTGACAAATAGGAGTTCTGAGGTCACTCTGAGGTTGTATTTAGCGCTAGTTAGATCCCACCTAGATTATGCAGCTCAATTTTGGTCTCTTTATTACATAAAGGATATAGGCTCCTTGGAGGCAGTCCAGAGAAGAATGACCAAGATGATTCAGGGGCTGAGAAATTTACCCTACAAAGATAGGTTAAAACGTCTTAATCTCCACTCCCTAGAGAGAAGGAGGGCAAGAGGGGATATGATTGAGGTTTTGAAATGGATAAAAGGAATTAATAAGGGAAACATTGATCAGGTTTTCGAATTTAGTAGTCAGGATAGGACATGTAGAAAGGGGCACAAGCTAGAAAAAACTTAGATTCAGGACAGACATAGGTAGATATTGATTCACTAATAGAGTCGTGAACAATTGGAATAAGCTGGGTAGACACGTAGTAAGTGCTAAGTCAATAGGTAGCTTTAAAAGATGGTTGGATCAGAGTATGGATAAGGATGACAGGTGGGATGGCTAAATAGTGGATTATTCCAAGAGTGGGGGACAAGGAACTGCCTCGTGTAGGTCATTAACTGGCCTCTTGCAGTCTCCTCATTTCTTATGTTCTTGATTTAATTGGCGATTTCACGAAAAGGCTCTGGAATTTAGGAATTTTTAATGCTCTTAAATTATTTGTTTCCATTGTTTCTGTAGCATCTTTTTCAATTTACATTTTAAATTTAATTAATCTTTTTAAATATATAGGTTCAAAGCAGTAGCTACACATTTTCATTTAGTACATGAGATACGTACTTAATGAATAAAATTTGCTCCTTTAAAAGCGGTCTTGTAGAAAATGCTTTTAGTAATCTTAGTTTTATAATCTCTGCTTCTTCACACATTGTGTATTATGTGTAAAAAGAAATGCATTGGAAGCAGCAACAGAACATGATTTTTACAGGATAAAGATAAGGAAAGAGTGAGGTGACTATGGATGGGGAAAGCTATCCTTTATTCTAATTGAAATTGATGAATAATATACTGGGTATAGTTGAGCGAATGGGTGTCATCTGTTATTGAAATCCTGATTAGTGGTGACTGGCCACAGGTATCTTATGAACATTGTTGTAATAGTCATCCCTTGCAAGAGACTCCTGTAAGGGCAACATTCATGTAACATGATGTAATACTTAGTTTCAATACTGCATTAAAACAGTTTATGTAATTGTGTTTGATACTAATGCAAATGTTTCCGTACAGGGAGCTATGTATGGCCAGTACATGGTGGAACGGCCGGGGATATCTAAATTTTTCTTGGAATCAGCCACAGAAGAGAGAGGTCATGCTATCCAGATGATGGATTATCTTAACATGCGAGGAGCTGGGTACAACATGAAGTTTATAGTTGCAGACGAAGATGTAAGTAAAGAAAAATCTTTGAATTTTGATGTAAATTAATGCTTTGTAATCAGTTAATCTTTTTTTATGGCATTTTTAGGCTATAAGGGAAACCATTATTGTAATTGGTGAGGTTTCCACTAAGTCTATGATCTTTCCATGCTCTATGAGAGTCATGAATTGCAGTTTGATGCATTCTGCATATATTTCCATTACTTGAGAGGAAGGAATGTGTCCATGGAGGTAAAGAGAGGGTTAAGGAACATTTTTCTCCTGCTGACACTGACATATGGATCAGAGAAGACTTTGACATGGAATAGGGCACAGCAGTCAAGAGTGTATGGTGTGGAAATTAGTTATCTGAGAGGAGCATGTGGCTTGACAAGATGGGAATGTGAGAGCAATGAAAGCGTGTATGAAAGGTGTGGCATGGGATCTTGTGTAAATGGAGTGAAGTGTGGTGTAGTGGAATTGGTGAAAAGAAATACTTTGAAGCGATTTGGTTATATTGAGGGGAAGAAGAAGAGTTAGTGAAGAAATTGTATGTGAGTGAAATTAAGAGGCTTAGGAGGAGATGAATGTCAGCTATAAGATAAAGAATAAGGTAAAAGAGTAAATGCAAAAGTTACTGATCGAAGGAGAGGAATTAAACTAGCAAGGAGGGAGTTATAAACCAATGCCACGTTATTTATTGTGTGCAATCTAGCATAAGAATTAAATCAATTTTATTTTTAGTTTCACTATTCGTGATTTTCCATGTCCACTTCTCTGATTATTCTTTTTTCCAAATCCAATGAGCATGTCCCCTCTGATTTTGTATATCTATTCTGAAATTTGATGCTGACATTCCTTCAATTTTTGTTACCGTTCCTTCCTACAATGATGAGGCTGTGCAGAGGTTTTATAAAAGTCTAAAAAGCTATGAAAGTGTACAAAACACACTATTCTTTCATAGTAGATGACTTTAATTGTCACCTACTATGAAAGAGTAGTGTGTTTTGTACAGTTTCATGGCTTTTTAGACATTTATAAAATCTCTGCACAGCCTCATCATTGTTGTTTGATTTTGGTGCATAAGGCTGTATAAATTTGATTTTTCATGTTTATTTGTAATATTAAACTTGTTACTCACTCACTTAAACTAGAACATTTCTATTTTTTATCAATTCTTTGTTCACTAGAAAGCTTGCTCCTTGATCTTTCTTGTTTTTTATTTCTCTGTAACAAAAAATGACAAGATCTCTCCAGTTTCTCTTATTCTCCAGTTCTTCTAACCTCATTTTAATCTATGATATCCCATATGATGTCTTCTAATTGTGTGAACAATACTTGAAGATTAAGCTCATTAGCTAGGGTTCTAACATTATGCATGCCAAGATTCCAAAGGCAGCCTTTATGAATCCAAAGATTTGTAGTAGCCCTACCCATTGCTTTGGAGTAGGTCTGACTGCCCCTGTGACGAGATGCTTCATTGCTGCTCAGGACGTGGGGCTAATTTTTCGAAAGTGGTGTACATGGCTGTTGGGTGTTAAGCAAGATACCACACCAGAGTGGCTTAAGGACGTCTTGGTAATGGAATACTTTTAAAAAGTCCAATTCCTCGCAATTTATTTGGACCAGTATTGCTTAGTTTCCCTGATATTTGAAATATGCAAGCTTCTTCACCACAACAAGGAAGTGTTACATTGAAGAGGCTTGACTTCTTAGGTGTAGGTTATCCAAGTATTTATTTATTTATTTTTTTTTTTTTAGCTAATAGGAGCAATTTGTACCTTTAAATTATTCTACTTCAGCATCCACAAAATACTTGGAAGGCTGAGGCTATTTGAGATAATTTACATGACAGGTGCCAACACTGATCCTTAGGATAGTACAATTGTTACATTTTTCCAGATCTTTAGATACACAGTATTCAGTAGAGTTCTGCTACCTAACGGTGACAGCTTTTGGATTCCTCTCACTAAGTTAGACAAATTTTGTGATCTTAATAACTTCATTAGTTTTTAAAAGATGGGTTTCATATTTGATTTGTTATTTATTACCTAAATGTAACTTGCTAAACTACTAGGTCATGGTTGACTTGAAAGCTCATAATTTTTCTTTATATAGCCTGACCATAGACTACACTATACGGTGTAGTCTATGGCCTGACCAATGTACTTGTCATGTTATTATTTCAATACTTGAATTATTATAACCCACATTCGTTTTCTTTTCATACTACAACATCACTTATGTTTCAGTTGTGGAAAAATTGTTCTTTGTTGGAGATGCAAAAATTAACTATTGAAGATGGACTAAAAGAAGCTCTAAAAATGGAAATGACTGTAAGTACTTTTCCTTTGTTGTATTGTATATAATAGTTTATTTTTACCACTATTTATCTGTTATGACTGGGTGAGGAAAAAGAGAAAGGTAGCATGACTGCTGCCATTTGAAGCCTTTATGTACATAATATGATTGAGGTTTCCAAG
Organism: Cancer borealis; assembly: GCA_036785275.1. Taxonomy (NCBI): domain Eukaryota; kingdom Metazoa; phylum Arthropoda; class Malacostraca; order Decapoda; family Cancridae; genus Cancer; species Cancer borealis. Next base: position 99,567 of record JAXIVD010000928.1, on the reverse strand, counting down.
TGGGTAAAATGAATTAATAAGGGAAACATTGATCAGGTTTTAGAAATTAGTAGTCAGGATAGGACACGTGAAAATGGGTACATGCTAGAAAAAATTACGATTCAGGACAGACATAGCTAGATATTGGTTCACTAACAGAGTGGTGAACGATTGGAATAGGTTGGGTAGACACATAGTAAGTGCTGAGTTAATAGGTAGCTTTAAAAGACGGTTGGATCAGAGAATGAATAAGGATGACAGATGGGATGGTTGAATAATGGATTATTCCAAGGGTGGGGGACAAGAAGCTGCCTCGTGTAGGTCATTAACTGGCCTCTTGCAGTCTCCTCATTTCTTATGTTCTTATAATATTTGAGTCATGCTCTTTAGACTACTATCCATAACTATTTGCCTTACACCAAGATACTTTATTTTACGTAGTGTCCAGTGTTCATCTGTTATGCCAACATGATCTGTTCTACCTATCTTAAACTGCATTTATTTGTCCAGATGGGTGTGTATACTGCACCAATACAGTTCATATTTATGGATAGTTATTTGTAATGCCAACAGGGTCTTGTTCCATTATCATGGTCCATTTCATTCAATTTTATTCTATTTTATCTTATTATTATTATTATTATTTATATATTTATTTATTTTATTTTATTTATTTATCTTTTTTTGGGCAAATCGGTGCAATGTTCAGTGAAATACAACTAGTATCCGTATTTACTACTACTTTTCTTCGCAATAAGAATAAAACAGCAAGAGAACGTAAACATTCGAGGCGTCAGTATAAAAATCTTAAGACCTACGCCAAATAACAGGCAAGAGGCAAGTCCATCCTTTTTCTATAAAGCCTACTGGCGCCAACGATTTGTAATATAGATTAAAAAAATTCTCATTCATTGTTTTAACATTCCCATATCATCACATAAGTCAATGAAGTGCTTTTCATAGCAACTGATACTTACATGCCTCTTAACTCTGCAACTCTGTCACTGTAATGAATTTAAAGGTAGATTCGTCACTTACCATAACCTTCATTTCATTATTTGATTTCAGTCATATTTTGTGTTTCCGACCAAACGTAGCTTTTCTTCATCATTATGTGCGGATCGAGGGGCTTTTTGACCGGTGAGCATGATGGCAACTTCAGGCCTTTGGCAAGATAATGTTATATTGATTTCTTCAACATGAATAGGAGTCTGGCCAAGGGCTACCAAAACTATAAAATAAATGTTTAATTGCTCCTCCCAAAAAAGAAAGTAGTAAAGAGTTCCAAAAGGGAAGGACAATTTAGTTTCAGAGGTATCTCAATACTCCTTGTTTAAAAGAGTTCGTCATCAGAAATGGAAAAAGTGAGACAATTTGTTCTCGAGTTTATCCGTCAGAGATGAAATAATGAAGATAAAGAATAACTTTTGTAATAATATTAATAATAATTATTATAATAATAAGGTGGATAGAATAGGGATGGAAATAGTTAGTATTAAGTCTTGCATAATGAGATCATGGGTTTGGGAGACATGCTGTTAGCAAGTTTAGAAGAGCAGTCTATCCATCTGTTTATTTATCTATCTATCTATATACTTGGTTTATATCCCCATTGATAAGGGATAGCCAAGAGTTCAGGGAGACTTTTCTCCCCCTCCCCCTCTATGTCCCATCCTTTCATATAAGAGAATACATATGAAGGGGTTCCGAGACCCCTCACTCCGTCCCTTTTGGTCGCCTTTTATGAGTCACAAGGAGTATGATGCTAGTATTCTTATAGACCCCATCACAGGGAACAGTAATCATGAAAGTTACAATACAGGTTGACAGTCTCTTATTCGAAAACCTTGGGACCAGCAGACACTGGATTTCAGAATTTTTTGGATTTTGGAATGGAAGATTTTTAGCATAGATTTTAACATTTTTTAGATAAAACATTATAGGGGACCAGATGGCTCAGTGGTAGAGTGCTCGACTCGTGGCCGCAAGGCTACAGGGAAATAATAATAATAAAAAGATAAAACATTAAGTGAAACTTTAAACATAAATGGCTCAAACTAAGCTAAACACATGAAAATATACTTACATGCAGTAAAAGGACAAAACAACTAGTTTGTGGATCCTAAAGAAGATCAATGTGATCATTGTTGTTATAGTGACCATCGTCTTCGGGTTGGAGTTAGACATATGATGATGGGCTAGGAACAGGATTCTCAAGTTCAGCAGCACTAGGAGATCTCCTCCAGTGCCCTCTGTTTCATTAACGGAGGTTTCTGTCTAAGCAGTGTTTCTTCGAATAAACTGCCTTAATCTCTTGGACACTGATAAATGTATGTTGCTCCATGCCACCAATTAACTGATCACACAGTGTTACTATATCATCTATGGGCAATTTTTCACCTGTGTTCACAATGTCATCATCCTCATCCCTGCTATACTCATGCTTATTGTTATTTATTGTTATCTAACAACATTTCAACAATTTCTTCATCATTCAAGAAATGCACAATAGGTACGTCATTGTCAACATTCAGCATTTCTTCAATATCAGCTGACTAACGTATTTATAGTTTCTGTTGCAACATAATCAGCAGAAGCGTTTCACCACAGATTTTTAGATATTTCATACCATGATGCTTTTTTAATTTCTGCATCTAACCTTCTGAATATTCACATTCGTCTTCAATGTTCAGTTCTTCATGGTATTTTCTAGTTTGTTTCATTACCATCAAACCAGTCAGTGGTATACATTCAATTCTTTGTCGTCGAACCCACTCCAACAGCACATGGTCATTAGTTTCTGTCATCAGTCACTGTAAAACTTCAACAACTTATGTTTCTGCTTCTTTAGGTCATATATGGTTGTAGTTTCCACACCATAATCTTCAGTAAGATGCTGCACAGATACACCATGATCAAGCTTCTGCAATAACTCTACTTTATATGCTATCGATAATGACAGATGCTACCTTTTCTGTTTCTCACTGTTATCCATAGCGGAATCTGCAGGTCTTTTTGCCATTTTCACAGTCTTTAAAGTAAAAAATATCCGCAAAAAATAAACAAAATATCCATGAGCAGTAGAGACGTGCGTCTTGACGGTCTGAGACACAACTGTGTTTCCTGGATTGACCACGAGGATTAATGTGCAAATGACATCGTGGAAAAAATGTTAGGTTTTTGGAATTTTAGATAAAAGATTGTGAACCTGTATAAAATAGCAAGATATACACAATTGTGGTGGATGGCGAGAGATTAAAGGCAATCGACTAAAGAAGGGAGTTGATGAAGTAAACAGCTCTGAACCATTTAGACGGCCTTTGTGAATGGAGGTCTTTATACAAAAGCTGTAATTTTATACATGGATGGGCAAAGGCCCTTCTATATGGGAAGATGGTAATACACTGGTTAGCGTCCATGTTCAAGTCCCGATATCCACTGGCCACTTTTCTTTCTTTAGTATTACCGCCAAGTGGCCAAAGATTACCCAAATTGCTGTCATACTGTCCTCAGACGGGACTTACAATATTATATGCATTTAAGGCTGTAGCAGCAATAGCCTCTCTTGTTCTCAACATATTCAAGAGAGAACGTAAACATTCGAGGAGTCACTATGAAAAAAAATATAAACCTACGCCAAATAACGGGCAAAAGGCAGTCCGTCTTAGCCTCCATAAAGCCAATTAGTGCCAACAGTTTGTGATGTAGAAAAAAAAGGCTTATGTGATGTGAAGAATTGACACAGACAATACAAAATTCTCAACAAGTGTTGAAAATCTGAACAGGAAATTTTTTTTATATCGACTTCAACTAATGCTCTGAACTTCTACAAAAGAAGTTTAAATTATCAGTTAAAGAGTCAATATAGAAACTTTCCATTTAAGTAAAAAACAGTTCAGGAATATTCAAAGCAGAGAAGGGATCAGTTGAGTATTTTTAAATAAAAGGGAATGGTTGTCTGGAATTCTGTGTGTAAATAAGTAAAGTAATTGGGTTTCAGTTTGTACAGCCCCATTCAGAAGATATGAAAAGATCGTAAGTTAGGTACTCTGCAGAATTTTTCTTGAACTCTTTCCATATATTCTGCAAGATATATCCCAAAATTTTCCTTTTTCTTATATGCACGATGTCAGGATCAAGGGTTAGCTTTTGGCTAATGGCAAGTAGTGTGTCCATACAATAAACTGGAATCATCTCGCCTACAAATTGCTTCTCAGTTTACAATAGTTATTCGTAACTATTTTTTTTAATATTTTTTATAAAATAGTTACTAATAAATAACCGTTGATCCTGACATTGTGCATATAAGAACTGGAAACATTTTCGGATATATGTCCAAAATGTAAAATGAGACTGAATGGAGAAAGAATAGAGGAGGTACAATTTTAGTATCTTGGTATTATCCTGTGCAAGCATGGAAGGTGAGATGAAAAAAAAAAGGATTTGTTACAAGAGAGGAAAGTGGTTTGATCTTTAAGGCATATAATGATAGGAAAGGAAAGCTTTGAACTAAAAATGAGGCTGTGTGATGGAATGATTTTACTTCCTATCACTTGTACAAGTGAGACTAGTGTGGAATAAGAACATAAGAAGTGAGATTTTAAGAGGCCAGTTGATGACCTACACGAGGCATATAGTGTGAGGGACTTAGAAGTTCAAATAAGCAGTGACTTGCGCCCCAGGGAACAGTGTATTATAGCTAGAAATAGGGCCAACAAGATACTGGGATTTATTAGTAAGTGTGTGACAAATAGGAGTTCTGAGGTCACTCTGAGGTTGTATTTAGCGCTAGTTAGACCCCACCTAGATTATGCAGCTCAATTTTGGTCCCCTTATTATAGGAAGTATATAGGCTCCTTGGAGGCAGTTCAGAGAAGAAATTGAAGGAAAAAAAAAAACGACATTATGCAATCAGAATGCAGGTTACATTATGTATTGTACAGCAGTGGTTATTCTCTCAGACCCAATGTACCCCCTGAAAAGTGCAAATGTACCACTGGGGGATACATGTACCCCAGGTTGGGAACCCCTACATTAGATGATGCTAGGCAGTTGGGAGCATGGCACTTGCATTGTAAATTTATATATAATTTGGAAGATAAAGGAAGAAAAACTTACTTTAAGTAAGATTAGGCAAACTAGATATGCTAAGATAGGCAGATTAGGTAGGTTAGGGCAGCCAATCACGAGGGGAGACTGCTCGCGCATGCTCAGTGTGCGGGGAAATAGCTGCATGCAGGCCCTCCCCTTTCACCTTCACAGAGAAGCACACAGATTTACACTTATGTACAAAATTACAATCACATTGACATTGACCCACATACATATCTACACAACATAAACAATCAACGTACTCGTAACACACACACAACCAATAATATCAAACATATCACACTAACACAGACGCATACAAACATTCATATATTCCACGCATCATATATGACTGGAATAGGCTGCCTCAACACATTTTGGACTCTAAAACAATAGACTCATTCACAAAACAAATTCACACACACCTGTTGCCACAACACTCTTACACTAACAAATATACTTGATTCACTCCCCTTCCTGCACACTCAGTGCTCCCTCCTACCAACAGCCAACTCCTCATATAATGATATGCACCACAGCTGATGCTCTGCGCATTATTATTCAGAATCAGAATATATGTTGTGAGTCATTCAGTCATAAATGTTTGAACAAAAAAATAAATCCCACACACTGGTAGCTGGGTAGGCGAGGGTAAGCTTGCTCGACAACTATCTCCTGTCGTGCACTGATCCAGCCCATCTCCAACACATTTCCAAACTGACCTTAACTGGATTGTCAACCTGCCAGCTACCAAACTTTATCTTAGTTTTACTAGCATATATCGACCTTTATTTTTATAATGCTATATATGTTTGGTGGGGCTAATGAGGGTGGTTATAATTTTTTATTCGTTGTAAAGAGGTTTGTTATAGTGAGAGTTCACTGTAGATGCACAAGCGGGTTTCAAATAGTGTGAGCCATAAACCAAAATGAAGATTTTTTTTATGAAACTAAGTTGTAAGAGTGAAAATCAAATAGCGTGGCCCACACAATGTAGGCTTTTTCTATAAGTTACGCAGCATAGACTTTTCTTACAAGCTATGTATATGAAATAGCATTAGTTTTGAGTACTTTAAGCTTATGTGTCCATCAATTTCTTACACTGCTCATGACTATTTTACATACCGATAGTATTTTCTTGATATAAAATAACAAAGCAACCTTAGCATGTTGTAGATGAGTCAGCTGTTAAAATTTTTCTTTTCAGGTCACAAATCAAATAAATGCAGTTATTAAGGCATGTGCAGATGATGACTACCATGCTGCAGATGTCTTTACCAATCCCATCTTGGAAGAGCAACATACAGGCATGCGCATGCTTAGGGGAGCCCTTCGGACTTTACATAATCTAAAACTGCATTCAGAACAAGATGAATTATTTGCAGATTACATATTTGACCTGAAGATGCTGAAGGGGGAACTGTGAGATACCATCAGACAAAGGCAAGATCACAAGAGTGGTCCTTGTAATTTTCTAAGGGATGGCTTACAATGTAGTTTGTTACTAAAAATCTTGCAGTCAGTGAAGGAAGGACATATCAGCAGGAATATTCATTACTTTTCGCCAAAGATGCTTATATAAATCATCCAGAAAGCCAATCATACACATTAACTGTTGTATTAATGCCTTGATGTATGTGTGAGGCGCCAGGTTTTGTGAGTGTATATCGACTGTTTAAGTGGCCAAGTTACCAGCATCAGTTGATGAACATTCTTTCCTTTATAACCTTTTTTGCTGATGAGGAAGAATTTTTGCTTTTTTACAGGTTTGCATGCATACTTGCTGATTTTTTTTGTGACAGGTACCATGGTATTTTTCTTGAACTATAATTTTAAAACATTTCTGTAATATCCAATATAACAATTTGGCCAAGGGAACCTATGTCATCCTGATTCTTCTACATGCCCAACTACTACAAGATATTCTGTTAGTTTAGCTTAGAATTTTTGGAGACTTATAAACAAAAACATTGATATAAGAAATTGTACTGAGTAAAACATTAAGATACTTTTTTTGAAGAGTTGATTCTTGCATATAAGGCTTCCCTCTAAACACCTTCTCATTTCTTGTAAACAGCTATCATATTCACTCAGCTGTCATTATTTTATACATGAATACATGCATGTGTGTATACATGTGTGCATTCACGCATGTGCTGAATCATTGCATATGTAAATGTATATACTTGTGTAAAATATATACAGGATACTTAGAAACTTTACTATTATAAAAAGTTATTTAATGAGTAAAATTTTTGAGGTTTATATGTATAAGTCTTGTGGTTGGGATGTAAGAATACTACTATTCCTGCGGGTCATAAAAGAGAAGGGTCTGGAAAGTCCCTCCTCTGTATTCTCCTACAAAAAGACAAAGGCAAGGGGAAGGGGAGTAATATCAACCTGAATCCTTATCACCTTGTCTTAGCTACCTCCCTATAAGGGGGATATAAGCTTGGTATATAAATATAGATATTTTTTATATCTACATTCTTTTTATGCTTTCTACCTTCAAATGCATTTCCCATAATTGCTTGATATGCACACTTATATCTTAATTAATCAAGTTAGAAGTATATGTATATCCAAGAACATACTTGTAGTGTGTTAGTAATTATAGGCTTGTCCTCATATGCAAGAAAAATACGTGTATGATGTTAATCATCAGCATCACCACATGAGATTATAGCATAATGTATGACTTTAGTTTTAATATGAGGTTATTGCTGCAAATATAAAAACCATCAAATTAATATTGAATAATCACTTACCTATTGTCCAACATTTGGTTATATCAAAATTGATATGGTATATGCAGCTGCATAAAGAGTATATCCTTTAGCTATGATCCTATATAAAGTGCATTTCTTGTGTGTTATATGATGCTTAGCTGATACTGGCATGTACTACTTCCTTTTCTTTATGCATTCCAATGAGATTTGCGCTGCGGCAGTATCGTAACTATTCAGGTTTAACCATTTTAATAGAGGTAGATATGATTGCTTTTGTGATTTTCTTTTCCCAATACTTTAAATCTTCCTTTGCACAGTAGCAATCTGTGTGCACATAGATTGCTACTGTGCAAAGGAAGATTTAAAGTGTTGGTAAAAGAAGATCACAAAAGCAATCATATCTACCTCTATTAAAATGGTAGACCAGCCCATTCCACCTCCACATGATGCACATTGTTAATACACTCCAAAGGATTAGAACTAGCGGGGAGGGTGCAGCACTACATCATCAGTTAGGTTTTTATAATTCATAAAAGAATGTTGACAATTCTCGGAATATAGCGTGGTATTGTATTAGGCTTTTATGGACTTGTATAACGTGAGTGAGTGGTTTTCTGTTCTAGTAGGATTTCATCAGGGATGTGTGATGTAAGCATGGTTGTTCAGTGTTGATTCGATATGGATGGTGAGCTATTTTTAATGGAATGTTTTTAATATTCATGATTAAATATTGCTGTAGATAAAGGAATAGAGACAGCGATGAACTCTGTGATTAATGATTCAGGAAAGGTTTTAGGAGGAATAAAATTTTAGAGCAATGAGATTGAATGTAAAGAGAAAGTTGTATAAAGGAGTAACTGTGGCAACTGTATTATATGGGGCTGAAACATGAAGTAAGGAAGCAGCAGGAAAAAAAATAAAAACTATCTGTAATAAAACCGAGTAGTATGTGGATTAACGCATAAACACAGTGTGAAATGAGGAGGTGTGAAGAAGAATTGATGTTACAAGAGGATTTGCTGGTTGAACATAGCAGCGTGTGTTGAAGTGGTTTGGACATACAAAGAGAATAGAGGAGGACCTGTTGTGAATTATAAGTTATGATGCGAGAGGTTGAGAGGAGATGGATAGATGGTATGAAAAGTGTTGAATGGAACAGTAATGTATGTGGAGCATTGAAGGATAATTTTGCATAATAGAAGCAAGTGGAGAGCAGTAGTGAATGTATGAGTATGCTATTGATATAATATGTTTCCTTAACTTATACGTCCATGAATGTCTCCTTGCACTCTTTCCCTTTTTCAATCAATTTTTTTTGCATTAAATTCCATTTTCCACATCTACACAACTGCATTATGTGGACTTCATCAAAGAAAGCATGTCAGGTCAAGATATCATGTCATAAACATACTGTATATTGCTGCGAACTGCCCCTCGTTAACTTTGGCTTTCTGGGCAGCTCCGCCACAGCGGGGTTCGACGTGTCCACTGCCGGGGAGATAGAGTCTATGACACCGGTGACACCAAACACAGTCTTCCCTTTTAATCCCTTTATTCAGTAACACGCTTATTAAAACACAAGGTGGGGCAGTATTCCACAGCACACAGTGTAGGTAGAGAGTAGCAGGTATCCAAGAGGGACGTGGTAAGTCCAAGACGGTAGAAGGCGTTCTGCCCTGAGTGGCGCCATGATCCTCCCTCGACACCTCCTCCCAGGCAGGATGGTGGGGGGCAAGTAGGGGCAGTGGTGGCCACCAACCACCACTTCACAGCTGCTTCACCCTCGTTATTCCTGCCGGCGCTGGTTAACCCCCCCCCCAACCACTAGTTTAATTATAAGTCAATCATTAACACACCCATAAACGCATTACTGGACACACACATTCGCAACAATATGGTCCTTGAAGTAAAGGAAGCAGATTCCATAATTTTTCCTTTAAACAAGAACATTTGTTTGTATGATTACATTTCTTGAAAAAAAAATCATGTCAATGTTAAAATGTAATAACAATAAGAATTCTATAATGATATAAACACTATTACAAGTAACTATTTAATGTAAGTATTTTGAAACACTGAGTAATTGTTGTACAAGAGTAAGATAGCCATAAGAGGAACGGATCTGGGGATTGAACCATCAGTGTTGCAGTCAGTGTACCAATGCCTTACTATTTAGAGCATAGTGATCACCAAAGTCCAAGTGGAGTTTGCAATGACCGTCCCGTCACTGCAATGGATGCAAACTAGTATAGCATGGACTACTCCCCACAATTTGGTTAAAACATGTTTTCTGCATAAATATCCAAAATTGACAATGGTCGTAGTATGAAAATTTAACCCAACCAATATATTTAGTTTGAACTTTTTGATACATCAATTTTTCAGACTCAGTTCTTTTATTGTCTTTTCCCTCATTACGAACTTCTGGGTCTTGCCAGTTACCGTAGTTGGGAACTCTTTCTTGAATAGTATGTACCGAGGAACTTTGTAGTGTGCAATCTGAAAGGGAGAAACATCTGTAAAAATTTTCCAAGAGAATTATCATAAAAACTATGGTAAACAAAAATAAATGAGACGATAGCAAAGAGATGTGTGTCAGGATTCTGTGACTGATTTTATGTTAGTGAATGGGAAGATGCATGAAAGTGTTACTTGGATGTGGATAGAGGAAGGCAGGATGATTGATATTGTGTCGGATCACAATATGTTTTTGGTGGTGAATGAAAAGAAAAGGAAGGTGTAGACGAAGAAATGGGGGCTGAGGGATGTGAACTGGGAGAGTTTTCAAGTATGTTTGAGTGAAAGAATGTGGGGGATGGGGAGCTCAGAGAGTGTAGATTAACTGAATGAGAAATTGACAGAAAATGTGAGAAGTGCTGGGGCCATGTAAGAATGACTGGAAGAAAGAGAATGAATAAGCCGTGGTGGAATGAAGATGTCAGGGATGAGAGAAGGGAATATAAGAGATTAAACAAACAGTGTAGGCTGTTAAAGAAAAGGAGGTATGATAGTGAAGAGGCTGAGAGTGAATACCAAAGTGCATGGATAATGTACATGAAGCAACAGAAGCCGAATAAGTGAAAGATAGATGTGAAAGTGCAGTGTGAAAGAAATGCCATTCAAGCTTTGAGGGAGAAGGGAATGGGAGTGAATGAGTGGTATAGATTCATGAAAGGGGAAAGGGTGTCGGACAGTGAGGATGTGAAAGTTCTGAAAGTGAATGGTGAGTGTGTGACAGTTGAAAATTAAATGAAAGACAATAAAAAAAAGTTGTGGGAAGAAATAGGAGGTGTTGGTGAAGTGTTTAACATGAGGGAAGGATGTGTGACTGAATAGGATTAAAAAGTGATTAAATAATCCTCCAAACTAGTCACCTATAGACCATATAATTCTGCTAGGGTTAACGAGAGCGCTATCCCTCTCATCAAGAAGCTGCTGTGAGCCAGGATTGATAAACCCCAGAGTATGACCAAGGGAGAGGTGGTAACATAACAACATCGTACAAATAATTAATAAATAAATCATCATAAAATAAAGGAAACCCCCCCGGCATGACATAGATATCATGAAATCCTTATATGCCGCTACCCACAAATTACAGTTATAAACAATAGAAAATCATTTCAATGTTTACTTTTGACTGGTGCAGAGCTCACTGGACTTAGAAAACAGTTGAATTTCGCCACACTCTCAAGTGCTATTACGGCCACATTAGAAGCGGACACCTCATTTTTTTTTAACGTTTACGGCATGATTACCGAGTCTTCTACATGGTATGTGAGTTTCGTGTTTGTACGTGACACTGACCAGTAAGTCTGGATAATAAATCCGCCACCGCAATTCCCCACCAACCCCCCCTATCCCTTCAAACAAGCTTGGGGGATCCTGGGGAATCGGGGGTTTTGGGGGGGGATGAAAAATAAGCGAAATATGGGCCTTCAAAAAGCAAAGAACCTAACCTAACCTAACCATAGCCATAACCTAATCTAACCGTGGGGGGGCTGCGTCCCACCCGCTAGGACATTAACCAAACCAAACCTAACCTAACCGGTAAATTTATACTTTATGCCAATATTCCACATCTCTACACCCCCCCCCACCCACCCCAGCAAGCTTGGGGGAGCCTGGGGAATCGGGTGTTTTTTGGGAGGGGAGGCATATGTGCGTGATATATGGCCTTTGAAAAATCTATGGGAATTTCCCTAGATTTTGGGAAATTTCCCCAGATTTAACCTAAATTAACCTAACCAATCCTAACCGGGGGGGCTGCGCCCCCCCTGGACCCCCCCCTGTGACACTGTTTCATCCTAACCTAACCAAACCAAACCTAATTTATTCTAACCTATCCTAAAAGGGGGGCACAGTCCTCCTGGACCCCTCCACAGACACTGTTATAACCTAACCTAATTTTTGGTTGAATTGCAAATTTACCAAGTAAAATTTCACAACTCACTATACCTTAATGAGAGCCACAATACCACACACGCCTGTCAGACCTCAGTTTACAAGGCGTGTGGTAGTGGGGACACTGAACACCTGATGGTAGGACGCCGTGTTCCCTCAGAAAGTCGTACACCAAATCGTTTTTGAAATGGAATTTTGCGATTATTTGCCAATAATCCAATTCACAGCCTTGACAAGTAACTTCAACGGTAGCCATGATACAACTGACCTGTTTCTAGCTGTGCCACGTCTATTATTACATATAGCAAGCTGTGATTGGCGCAGCTGTTGCTGGCAATTGGTGGTGGCACGTCATTGGACAGAGGAAATATAGACAATATAATAATCCTCTGTAGCAACAGCACCCAATCCCATGCTTGAAACCAAAGCCCGTGCTAAAAACAATTGATAGTGTTTGTTTGTTTATTTTGACTTAGCGATACAGTCCAAAACTGTTCCACATTCACGGAAGTATTGCAGTTATTATTCATTTCCGACAGGTAGTGTAATCAGTGAAAATGTTGTAAATAGTAAGAGCAACAAGCTGAGGGTAGCCATAACCATCGACTGTTTAATGGCATAAATATAGTAATACCACCTAACCTAGCAAAAGGGACTGCGTCCCCCCCTGGAACCCTCGCTAGGACATTAACGTAACTTAACAAAGGACCTCAAAAATTATATCGTTATGACTTACCGGTGTGGTGTGGTTATTGTTAAGGTGATGGAGGTGGGTAGATCTTAGCGTATATCTACACGGCACTCCTTCCCGCACTTTTCACAAAATTTCTTTTCAGGCACTAAACCATGTCTCATTAACAGTTTGAGTAACACTAATTCACAGTCCTTGAAATATGTTCCACAAAAATCGCCATAGGACAAATAACATCCTTCACAAGGTGTAATCCGCTGGTAGCCATATCAACAAGTGACAATAAACCTGTATCGGTACACCTGACGTGTCCCTAAAACAAAAGAAAAGCGTAACTGAACCTACGTGGAAGGCTGTGATTGGTAGCAGCGCAAATGGCACTGACGGGTGGCACCACGATTGGTGAGTTCAATTCTATAGATATCATGATATCCTTATATGCCGTTACCCACAAATCCCAGTAATAAACAAAAGACAATCATTTCAATGTTTACTTTTGACTAGTGCAGAACTCGCTGGACTTAGAAACTGTTGAATTTCGCCACACTTTCGAGTGCCACACTAGAAGTGAGTACCTCATTTTTTTTACGTTTACGGCACGGCTACCGAGTCTTCTACATGATATGTGAGTTTCGTGTTTGTACATGACACGGACCTATTCTCCAGTTTAACCCACGGACCTAATATCCAGAATTTCCCTGATACCTTCTCACATTTTGCATGTTTCCAAAGATTACAATGATCACACTGCAATGCATTATCCCTCTTTCTAACATCTTTTTGGCAATGCTTACATACGTCCCGTCGAGATGGCTGGCTCCTTCGTTTATCCATATCTCTACAATTACCACATTTATCCATTTCATTTAATCTTCCAAAGAATCCGCACTCTTAACACACTTTCTTCATCTCTTCTCTTGATTACTTCTTTGTTTAATTAGTATATCTCATGAAACATTGATGAAAGCAACGAATCAAACAACAACTTCTTCCTTCCCAGCCAATTCACCGCGTATTGCACGTAATGAATATTTTAGAGTACTAATTTGTCACATCGTCAAGATCAAGCGTTTACCAAAAGAGCTGATGACGAAGCTTCGGTCCTGTCTCTCTCCAGCCACGTGACACCCGCGCCGTGTTCGTCGCAGCCCTGTAGCCCTAAACAACATAAAAAACCAAGACACCCACTCCAAGTCTACACTATTATTTTAGTGTAAGTGGTGTTCCTGGTACATCAAACTCCTAGCCCGCCCCGCATCACTTCCTGCTTGCTGCTAACAGGTGAACCTTTTAGCATTGCACTACCACAATCACCTGCTGATTGATAATGCATTTTCTTTTCCCTGGACAATCTTCATTCCCTCCTGCTGATGTATTTGTTCCTGCGTCTTCTCTTGTGCAACAATATTTTTATGTTCCAGTGCCTTCTGCGTTTGTGTGCTGATGCCATTTGTTGTGTACCAACTCACTACCCAGACACGCACGCGTGGCAAATTACGTTACTTTGAGAGCAATAGTGAATATTAGTAGTGGGACATGAATGATGGATATACAAAGCTCATGTAATGTATTAAATTCAACCTGTTGAAGGACCAAACTAGCTTTTTATGGCGCTTTGAAAATTCTACGGGAAAATACGAAATTTTAGCCTAAAAAAAAAAAAAATAAATAAATAAATAAAATAAAATAAAATAAAACGTTTCTAGTTACGAAAAGTCTTCGGGAAAAATACCAGGATTTGGCCAAACAAACAAAACTTTTTCAGCCGAATCGTGGCATTTTCTCCTAAGACTTCGAAATTCTAAAAAAACAGGGCCTTTTTGGCTAAAATGTGTACTATCCCATAGACTTTTCCATGCAGCAAAAAAATCGCTTGCTTGGGCCTCCTAACCCTAAAACACCGCTTTTCCACCAGCTAACCTAACCTGGGGGAAACAAATTTAGACCATTTATGACACTCCGAAAGAAATCTAAGATGAAAAACCAATTTTTTGGGATAGAAAATATAAAAAGCTTTTATAATCGAACCAGATCCCCCAACAACACAACGACAGCCTCCTGGCTAGTACAGTGGTAGCGCGCTGGCCCTGCATTCGCTTGGTCAGCAGTTCAAGTCCCCGCCCGGGCTTGTGATGCTTAAGCTGTTTCCTGGGGAGGAACTGCTGTGGTCGGGCTTGCCCGGCTGACGTTCTGGAGAGCATCTTCATTGATGGATACCCGAACTGAAACCCATGCACCTTAACCTGAACTCTAACCCTAACCTAATTCAAACTGAACTCACGCAAAATAAACTAAGCTAGGAGGGGACAAGACCCTCCCAACCTAACCTAACAGCTTAAACTGAATTCACGTAAAAACCTCTTAGCTGGGGGACAAGCACCTCCAGACCCCTAACCTATCATTTAATAATCTCCTAGATGGGAATTAAGCCCCCCCCACCCCTTTAGGTAACCTACCCTAACCTAGCCTCATAACTAGTGGAGATGGGCACATTTTAAATGATATCCATATGTAGCGTTCAAATATGTAAACTGCTCACTGAGAGAAGTGGTGTCTAACATCCCAGCCATCATGGTCATTGTGAGCGAAGTGAGGTATGACCTCTCATCTACCTAGTTTTGGAAGAAAGCCACATGAAGAATTTTCATTGGCTAAGAATTCTTTCATAGTGACGTATAAACATTCAAAATCAAGGATGCGCAAGCAAGCACACGCATTACTCTGCAAATCTTCACAGGAGCTTAATCTGTGCAGACTTAGAATTTGTGAGGCACTTACCAAATTTTTAAAGAGCCTCTGTGGACAAACTAAAGCCGTCTCCCAAATAAAACCACAAACGTGTTGTACATTATGTACCCCATTACCTATGTGAATATTTTGTTGCTCCGTTAGATGCTTTTGGTTAGATTTGCGCTATTCAACAAGGGAGCAATATTTTAGTATAAGGGTAAGGTAGTGTTCTTTTATGAGCATATTCTTGTCCGCCTACACGCTTGCTGAAATGTGTTGGTGGGCCTGCACACGAAGACGATCACTTCTAGTACACCTCCAAGGCATTAAAAATCCAAACTAATGTAATGAATATGGTGCAATAGTACAATTATCACAGATTACTTAAAAAAAAAGTTTTTAAAAAATGGGCCCAATTTCATCAGCTTCCGTGGATGATACCAATACGGTTCAACAGATAAATCAAATAATGGAATCAAAAGAGATGTGAATGAGGGAGCAAGCTATATGTGGAGATGATATGAATGTAGTTACGTTAAAACAAAAGATTAGAGGAGGCATATATAATCAATAATATGTGAATAGTTGATAAATTGAGTGAAGTTGTTGATGCAAAATGAAGTAAACCTAAACAGAGAACACAATTGGAAGTTTAATAAGGTTAGTTGGTACAGGGAAACAACAGACACATGAATGTATAAATAGCTAGAGCGATACATATAGCCAAGTAGTTGAATAATAATCATGCTACAGTGCTCCCTCCAATTTTGTGTGAAATTGGTCGACATTACAGGCCGCAAAATTGAAATTCGCTAAATTGGAATCATTAACCTTATGACTTTGTTTGTACACAAATACATGTAATTATACATCCTACAATAAAGAAAAATACAGAAAAACATAAACATTATCATTATCAATAAGAAAATTAATTTAGATGACCACCTGGGCTTGCAGAGATGGAGATTGGTCTTGGTTGCAAAGTTGGAATATTGCAAAATTGAAATCCACAAAATTAGAGAGAGCACTGTACGTATTTTCTTTAAGTAGAATAAAGGACAGGCCTCACCTTGCCTTGGCACAGTTTTCTGACACCATTCTCATCCAAGTCTGTATTATCTATTCTCCGTATCCAGGCAACAACTTCCTCGCCCATCCTGCCGTCAGGAACACCAAACACCTGTAATATGAATAGACAATAAATACTGAAGTAACGATTCCATTACAGAAATGAATGAAATATGATTTGTACTGATTCTTTGTAATTGTATTAACCATAGTACTTCCAGCACTGAACAAGACAGGATCTTCAGACTAAAGAAAATAAAGCTGTGAGTAGGGAGATAATCTAACACTGGCTATACATCCTACATAGGCTGTACATCCTAACATAGGCTGTACATCCTAACATAGGCTGTACATCCTAACATAGGCTGTACATCCTAACATTGGCTGTACATTCTAACATAGGCTGTACATCCTAACATAGGCTGTACATCCTAACATAGGCTGTACATCTTAACATTGGTTGTACATCCTAACATAGGCTGTACATCCTAACATTGGCTGTACATCCTAACATAGTCTGTATATGCTAACAAAGGCTGTACATCCTAACATAGCCTGAGACAAAAGAAAACTAAATAAACCATACTAAAAATCCACACATTCTTACAATGTTTTATAATAAAATCTTATGATGCTTTACGCTGATGGAAACAACAAATTATTTTGTCTTACCTGTGCTTCCAGGACACCTGGCAGTTCCATGAGAAAGTTTTCCACTTCTGTTGGGTAAATATTTTCACCACCTCGTATAATCAAATCCTTAAGGCGACCAATAACTTGTGCATATCCATCAGGTTGCAAAACTCCAAGATCGCTGTTAGATTAGAAAAAATGTGCTTCACTTATCGGTATGATAAATAAAACAAGAAATTGAAGATATGGTTACCGTATTTGTTAATTACTGTTAAAAGCTTTCATCACCCTCAGGCAAGCTCTCTCTCTCTCTCTCTCTCTCTCTCTCTCTCTCTCTCTCTCTCTCTCTCTCTCTCTCTCTCTCTCTCTCTCTCTCTCTCTCTCTCTCTCATTTAGAGCTTATAGATGTTTAGAGTTTCTAGATAGATCTATTCATATGCTGTCTTTCACACACATACATACACCACCGCTTCCGTGGTTCAGTTCTTAACATCCCTGCCTTCCACCCGGCAAGATGTGGGTTCAAACCCTGCTCAGATCGCTAAGGATTTTTCACTGACAGATCATGGTTACTCTCCCCCCTGAGCAAGGGTATAGGGATGTGTGATGTGTGAGAGGTCTCAGCCTTACCCATAGATTAGTTTCTATGAGTTTTGACCTTTTTCGGGGAAGGTAATGGCTGGTGGTCACGAATCCAGTATGTGATCCTCCAAACCATAGTGAATACAATATACACAGTCAGCAGGCTTGAGTTTGTGCCTCACTCTAGGTGCAAGTTTCACTGATGACCAAGCAGTTACTGCCCTCCTTGAGCAAGAGAATTGGGTGTGTAGTGTGTGGAAGATCACAGCCTTACCCATAGATCAGGCTCCTCTCCGGGAGGGTAAAAGATGGCGATCACGAGTCCAGTGCATGATCCTGAATATCATGGTGAATAACACACACACACACACACACACACACACACACACACACACACACACACACACACACACACACACATACACACACTGATAATACTACTAATAATAGTAATAGTAATGATTATTATAATGATAATAATGTAAGAATGGAAAGTAAAAAGCTACAGAGGAAATCGGTCTCAGCCCTAAACCTTTATCCATTTCAGTTGACTCTTACACCATCCCCATGACAATACAAAAATGTGCAAATGCAAACAAAAAATGCTACCGTTGTTGGAAACTCATTACATCTTAATTTTCTTTTTTCACACTGAATGCTTGCTTTGCTCCAACGATCTTGAACATTCAGAATTTTTGAAAATTTTTGCTTAAATTTAATTCTCACTAACTAGAGTTTTTAGTTCTGTATAAGTTAATATCCCGATGTGGATGTGGTAAAGAAGCTTGGTTGGCTGGACGGAGGGGGGTGGATGGGGAGGAGCCTTCCAGCATGCTGTTCTTTTGTCTCTATCAAGTAGACATTAAATTGTAATTGTAATGTGGGGGAGGGGGGGAAATGTGCCAGGCAACAAAGGCCATATAGCACTATTGGGGTAGTAGGGTTAGGTAGTAGGGATGGGTAGTAGGGCTAGGTGTGGAGTAGGATTGGGTAGGGGTTAGATTAGATGTAGGACGTTAGCGGTACGAAGAAAGGATATAAGGGCAGGGAGGGAAAAGGAAGGGGACTCAGCGAGGATGTCAGCAAGACAGGGGGCACGGGACAGGGAGGAAAGGTGGGGGAAGGCTGCAAGACGAGGGGCTGCGAAGGCAGGACATGAAAGGAGGAGATGAGGAAGAGAGGAAAGGACGCCACAAGATGGGTAGATGGGGGGAGGGGAACGGGACATCAGGTAAGAATGGGTGAATCTGGTGTGGCCAATTCGTAAGCGGGCCAGGGCTGTCTCCCAGCATCTAGTAGAATGAGATGGGTAAGACCAAGGGGAAACAGAGGGCTTGACAGTGCGAAGTTTATTAGAAGTAAGGGTGGACCAGAAAGATTGCCAGCGGGTATAAAGGAAAGTCCGAAAAACTGTGAAATAATCAGAAACAGGAAGGGTGAGGGCGTCATGTGCCAAAGAATCAACAGCATCATTACCAGGGATTCCAACATGACTGGGTACCCAGCAAAAACGAACTGTTTTGTGACGGACAGAAAGGCGGAATAACCAGTTCTGGATGTCGCGGACAAGAGGGTGTGAAGAGGAAAAGGAAGATAAAAGGGAAAGGGACGACCGAGATTCGGTAAAAATAGTATAAGAAGAAGCGGTGAGGCACAAGATGCGGCGGAGGGCAAAAAGAATCGCAAACAGCTCAGTAGTAAGAACGCTAGCCTCGAGAGGGAGGCGGTATTGGAAATAAGTGTCAGAAAACAGGACAGCACAGCCCGAGCCAGTAGAAGACTTGAAGCCATCAGTATAAACGTGTACGCTACCAGAATGAGTAGGAAGATGAGCCGAGAAATGGGAGCGTAAAGTAGACATTAAAGTAGTAGTGTAGCTGCACGGATACCCCCATTAGGTCGAGTAGGCCTGTTGCTGTCTGTTCTTTCTTTGTACTCCTTTGTAAGTCCTGCTCGCATCTGGATTCTTAATTCCATCTACCTAGCTGGAGTCTGGTTGGTAATGGTTGCTTTTCAATGGTGTCCCATTTCTAACCTTGTTGATACAGGAGTGTTACCACTCGAGTTGAATAGTATCTGATTACACTCATCCCTCGGTTTAACGGACTAAAAGGGGGGAGCATTGATCCGATATTGCTGATTGTCCGTTAGTACCGATAATCGGAATCTACGGTATGAATACCCAGATTACGGCTAATATTAATAATTACGTTACAAAAGACAGAGTAATAAATACAGTACTGTACTTTTAATCAAGCACACTATCCAATCTAACAGTGTAAAATACCTGTATACTGTAAATATACGCTATAATATAGTAAATCAACAATTTTAATTGAAAATCAGACTTACCACTTTCCAACATTTTGATCAGCTCAAACTTCTGTGCTACAGTTAAATTCATCCTTTTCCTCCTTTCTACCTTTCCTCCAGATGACATGGTTGTAGAACATTATGATAATTTGAGCACAACAAAGTCAAAACCATGGAACAATGAGCTACACGTGTTGTTGCACTGCTTGATGTAAACAAACTGACCATCTCCCAATTTGCGGTTAGCTGAATGACCGTAAAACCTATATTGCATCAAAAGAATTTGAAATAGAATATGAGAATAGAAAACATTTTCACAGCATTAATACTCAAATTGCATTTGATGCAAAGTACAAAATTATAGATTTGGTGGCTAAATGACTTATGACATGATGCTCGCATATTAACGGAAAGTGGACTGAAGAGTGAAGATACTGATAGAGAGCAACATAACACCAAGAGGATGTCACCTCCTGGGAGTGGGAGACTCGGGTTATCCGTGCAAACAGTGGCTACTGACACACTATCTACAGCCGCAAAACAATGCGCAGGAGGCATACAACAAGTAAGGTAATCATTCATTTGATTACAACAATGAAGCAACAAATAAATTGATATATATCATTATCACAATACTACAGGAAATTCTCAAGCAAACGCGTAAATTTGGGTGTCTTCTTCTTGTGACTGTTGTTGTTCTCAGCTGAGACGGGCACGGCCGCCCAAGTAAATCCACGTATATTCTTTTGAGGTATAATATATTGATAGATTCCCATTTTTGCAAGTAGGACATTACCGAAATTTCTATTTTTCACTTTAAAGTGATAACAACATACCACTATATCCATATTATTGTGATAGGAATGTTTTTAACCAAACGTAAATGCTATTAGTAGTGGAAGATACACCCCATAGCGCCTTCTTATGAGTAGCTCATAAATCACTTAGCTCATAGTTAGGAGTCGCCTTATGACTTTCTCTGCATAACTCATAAGTCTAGCTCCTAACTACGAGGAGAATTTTGGATTTATGAGTAGCTTTAAGAGGAGCTTTTATGAAGTTTTCTGCATACTGGCGAGGTCATGTCCGGTGTTGCCACATCTCTATCCGTATCGCGGGACTTTCAAATTGTCCGTTGCTTCCAAAATCCGTTAAAGCGAGGTCCGTTAAACCGAGATATGAGTGTACTCAATTTTTGGTACGGGACATAAAGCCTTCCAAGCAGTTGTACTTGCATCACCTTGTCAGACTCCACCCTTGACTGTGTCTTCTCAGTCCACCCAAGTTATCCAAAACCTCTCTATTTTCAAGGAAGCTATTTTGTCAACTGTCTCTTCCCAGGCCATGCGTGGTGACAATAAAAATTCTTTGTGTCCCGTCAATGAGTTTTGTTGATCACTACACGAACCTAAGATACGTCACCAAGTCTCTATTTTTGATCATGCATTTCAGCATGAATGATACACACTAGTTTTTTACAGATTGCTTAAAGTTTGATGTTGATGTCGTCTTTGGAACAGTTTTCCAAGATTTTATCGGGTGTGACAGTCATCCTTTATACGCTTCTATTTTTAATGTGGAACTGTGCGCTATCTTATTAGCTTCTTACATTGTATCCACTACCAGAGAGAAAGTGCTGTTAGGGAGGCTCACAACCTATACTTTCGGGGAGCTGGTTTTGGTGCGAAGTCTGGCGTCACTTATTGAGATGGCTCTGTCTTGAGTCTGTGCCCGCCCCTTGTCAAAAAAAGACGCATTCCCTGTTACGGTTGTCCGTGTGGGGTTGTGAAAGCCCTGTCTGCTCCTCAAAGCCCGTGTGAGGCTATGTGACTTCTGCCTTCACCACGGGTCCCGTGTGAGACCCCGGCTTGCCCTCACAAAGTTCATGTGAGGCTGTGTAAGACTTAGAATACTCTTTTGTAGCGACACTGCTTGTGGGAGACTAGTAAAAAATTTCTGAAATTGTGTACAATTAATTCAATAGTGAACTACTGTAAGCCAGGCCCCCCTGTGTTTTCCTTGTGCTTTAACAGCCCCCTTCCATGCACTGTACTTGCATCCACAGGTAAGCCATAGCTTCCCGCTACCTCTTCTTTCTGAGACGGTGGACTTCTCTGCCATCAGCTGAATAGAGGTGGTCGCTTTAGTATGTTGTTCATTACAGTTCTCTCCATGACTGAAAATGTCTATTTCCTTCACACAGTTGTGACATACAGTGGAACCTTGACTTACGAATGCCCCAACATACGAGTTTTTTGAGACACGAGCCGTCACTCGGTCGATTTTTTGCTTTGAATTGCGAGCCAAAATTTGAGGTACGAGTCAGCGTCAGGGCTGCGTTCACTAGACAATACTGCACGCTACAGTAGCAAACCTACAGGATCTTAGTGCCAACATATAAAAAATTATAGTTTGTTACCATGAAATGCTTATTTATTATAATTAAACGAAATATTACAAACCTCTAATCTTGTCACCGAACAATACGGAGCGTGCAGTATTGTCTTAGTGAATGCAGCCATATGCCCGCATAGCTTTCCTGTGCAAAATTCGTTCTCTGCTTGTGTTTACCTCGCCGCGTAAGGATCTCTGTTGTGTTCGCGTTCTGTGCTTTTGTGCATTTATTTTACCAAACTTCTTGTTTGTAACCATGGGTCCTAAGAAAGTGAAAGGAAAGGACAGCGGTGCAAAGAAGAAAAGGATGATGTCTATCGAAATAAAGCGTGAAATCATAGAAAAACACGAGCAAGGTGTGCAAGTAATCGACTTGGCGAGGCAATACGAGCGCAGTACTTCTATGATATGTACCATATTGAAGCAGGAGGAGTCTATAAAGGGTATAACACCAGCCAAGGGCATTGAAATAATTTCTAAGCTCCGGACCTCTGTCCATGAAAAGATGGAGAATCTGCTATTGATGTGGGTGAGCGAGAAGGAGCTTGAGGGAGATACCGTGACGGAGGGTATCACCTGCGAGAAGGCACGAGCCATTTATGCTGATTTGCTTTACATTCTCTTTTATTATGTTTTTATACAATATTTGTTATTTATAAATACATTTTTCTTATTTAAAAACACATAACAAAAAATTGGATGATATTTTGGGGGCTGGAACGGATTAATGGCATTTCAATTAATTTCAATGGGGAAAATTGATTTGATATACGAGCAAATTGAGTTACGAGCTCGGTCATGGAACGAATTAAACTCGTAAGTCAAGGTTCCACTGTATATCTATGTCTTGATCTCATATAGAATGTCCAATAGGTCGATAGAAGACATCGTTTTATGCAAAATCGTTCTATTTGATACATGTAGTCTATGGGGAAAATTATAATTGGTTGATCGGTCACTAAAATTGTTCCTGAAATTAATGTACACTGCATATTATTAACAATTATTAAATTGATGGATGCATGAATCACGTCTCTTTTGCGCCATATTGTTCTTGCACCCAAATCACGTCCTATGGCTGTTTCCCTTTTCTTTCTCTTTACGTGCAATAATTTCCTTCTTTATATCGAAGGAGATGGCCTTCTGTTTCGTAGATGCACAGCCAGGCATGTCTGTGGGTCGATGTTGGTGGTCAGATGCATGATCACTGAAAATGAAACTAGTCACACACAACGTTTGGTAGGGTAGTAGTTCGACTGAGTGAGGCGGGAACAAAGTCATTCAAGCGGCGCACACGCCTGTGATGTCAGCACTACATCATCCCTGGTGCATGCAATACAATTACGCTCGTTCTGTATAAGAACTCCTCGGATTTGCTTCACTTATTTCCGCCATCCCGTTCTATACGGTCACGAACGTTCTGTACAATAATTTTTATTTAATATTTTTGGTCGCTGGTTCTATAAGAGAATTGTTCTATCTGAAAACGTTCTATGTGGAACCAAGGAGTATATGGAGAATCTTATTATACCATTGGCAGGCCATAGTGTCCCTTTATGCTAGGTTCCTGCACGTATCTAACTGGAGGAGATTGAGCAGACAGATGAGGTGGCTCATCCTGTTATTGCTTGTCCTCTCCCCTTTATGGACATTTTCTCCATCAATGACATTTGCCATCCAGTCTCTGGTAACAAAAATGGAAGGCGGCAACGATCACATCTTATTGGGGGGTGGGTGAGTGGGGTGGTGAGTGATAGGGCCATCTGCCCCTGGCCAGGCATGGAAGTCCTAGAGCACCAAATAAGATGATGTTGATCCATTATAGCATGGATTATACTTGATATGATCAATTAGGTAATAGAAATATCATTTGGTTAAGCAAAAATTTGTTATGGATCACCTTTGACATTGAGCACAAAATGGTGTGGTGGTGTGATGAATCAGATTCATTTGAAGTGTGCAGTGTTTATCTTGTTAAAAATGCTTGTCTACCTTCATACAATAATGAGATGATTATAGTTTAATTAATGAGTTCATAATTGCATATAATCGACGTGACAATGAAGAGTTTGTATGGTATTGAATCCTCTTTAATAATCTTATTAGGAGATGCAATTCCTTCTGATGGCCTTAAAAGGAATGCTTTTCACTCAATTAATGACTGCAGCCCAGGGCGACAATTATGACTTGAAGTATGCTTTGTTATTGCACTGTGCATGCTCGTAATTCATTTAGTAAAAGTTGATTTTGAAAGTTGATATTGTGTGTATGTATACTATATTAGACTTTCCTATTTAGGATCATGAGCTATGAGATATTTGCTTACCTTTAGAAGACTTTTTCATGGATTTCACAGCCATCAATATGTGGTGACAAGAAAAATAATAAATTTTGCCAAACATTCAAAAGCCATGACATATAACCTTCTGCCTTACATGACATTAATGTAATTACTCTAGGATGTTTTTTGTCATAGGTAATAATAAAAACTTAACACCGACCCTGTCTTGAGCCAACGGTCCCGGCTGATTATTTCATCAGTTTTCTCAGGATCATTCCAGTATCCCAAGAAGTTCAGATAACCCCGTACGCAGATCTCCCCGGTGACTCCTACAGGAACAACCTCTCCATTCTCATCAGCTATTTTCACCTGTCAAGGCCATAAGGTGTGGGAAATGGTTGAAAGAGTGAGGGTATGAGAAATAGGTATATGACATGTAGCTTATGAGATAAAACCGAAAAAAAGACAAAAAGAGGAATGATAGATAACATCTGCATTCTAGAATTAGCCTAATAATGTATAAGCACCACATGTCCAGGCTAGCTCATTAGTGGGAACAAGGTGTAGAGATAAACTGATCTCTTGTAACTTAAGGAATGCATAACTTGAGCAGTCATTACCTCAATATGGTCAGAAGGATATCCAATGGTGCCGGACCTCACTTCAGGCGCATCAGAAGGGAAGCACTGAAAGGTGACGGGGCTTGTTTCTGTCATGCCATACATCACCTGATGAATGCAAAATTATTGAATTTCCTTGGTAATGTCATGTCAAGAATCTGAAATATACACAAAACACGTATGTATAGGTTTATTTACATTGTGGGTTTTTACTAGTCTTTTTATTTTTACATTTTGGCAAACACTATGTAAGAGGGTCACTAGCCTGCAGATTCAGGGCGCAAATGTTCGCAAATCAAGCCATAAACTGTTGCCACTGACGGTGGGATACAGGTGGTGGATGGTGGGGCTACTGTGGTGATTTATAGTATTCTTTGCTCCTCTGGTTCTTAAACACTTTGAAATCATAATAATGAAGGTAATAGTAATAGTAATAATAGAAACTTATGTCCCACATTAGTTGCACAATCTGATTAGATATTGTATAATATCAAACTACAGTGCTCCCTCCAATTTTGCGTGAAACTGGTTGACATTGCAGGCCATAAAATTCAAATTCGCAAAATTGGAATCATTAACCTTATGGTGATTTTAGTCATATTTTTGCCCTTGTTTGTACACAAATACATGTAATTATACATACTACAATAAAGAGAAATATAGAAAAACATAAACAGTATTATTATCCATAAGAAAATTAATTTAAATGATCATTTTACTGTACCTGGGCTTGCAGAGATGGAGATTGGTTTCGGTTGCAAAATTGGAATATCACAAAATTGGAGGGAGCACTGTATATGAATTATTTTCTCATAATGAAATATGGATTTTGCAATGTTATTTTTTCTGAAGTGCAAATTGTGTCTAAATATATTTGATGTGACCATTATCAGAAGCTGATCAGCTCTAACAACTGATAAAGAGGAGAGATTCTCACGAATATTCGGTTTGAAAGTATAACCACAAAAGGCAGATTCAAACATCGCATTTTGTCTTTGCTGTTGGAAAGTGACTTTCTCTACATGGCCGTAGTGCAGTTCTGGGCATGTACGCCTCCACCTAAGTTTTCAGCTACGCGTTACATCTATTTTTTTGTAGCGATATATTATTGTCATGGTATTAGGATACATACTCATACATA
This sequence comes from Cancer borealis, assembly GCA_036785275.1. Taxonomy (NCBI): domain Eukaryota; kingdom Metazoa; phylum Arthropoda; class Malacostraca; order Decapoda; family Cancridae; genus Cancer; species Cancer borealis. Next base: position 72,911 of record JAXIVD010000928.1, on the reverse strand, counting down.
CAAATATTATAAGTATTTCTGTTCATTATCGTTATCATCATCCTCATAATCATCATTTTTCCAAGTTATATGAGTCAGTCATCATTCCTTCATGGGAGTTGTGACATTCTATTGAGAATAGATACATTCTAATAAAATAAAAACTGCAACAGCAAGTTCAATGATTATTCTTACCAGAAAATCCTTCATATTGAGGTCGTTTATAAGAGACATCACCAGCTCCGGGGGACAGGGTGCACCGGCCATTATTCCAGTTGACAATGAACTCAAATCTCTCTGTTTTCTCCTCTGAGCATTCAACACATCAACAAACATGGTTGGTGTGCCATAGCAGGAGGTTACTCTGTAAGAAACATAGATATTGTTTTAACCTCAGCCTTAACTAGGAAAAGCAATTACCGTCTATGGAATACGTAATGAACTTCTCCCTGACTGTTAGTGTTTGTATCTTAAGCTCAAACAGACAAAAATTTTTATTTTTCATGCAATGCTGCACATTCTCTACATTCATAATCCAATCAACATATTTTGGTGATTTACCTGCCATATTGTAGATTTCAAACATTCTGCGTGACATTAGTGTGACCTACAACTTTTGACCTAGCTGCCTTCCTAGGCAGAGGTCACAGCTCATGAGTTAGTTGATGCGCACGGTGCCAGCCATTCTCAACATAAACTTACCCCTAGTGCCAGCCATTTTTCTATTTTTTAAATAATAATTTATAGGGTCCCTAACCATCTGTAAACAATTGGGAAAAATAATAAAAATTATGTACGAGCACTTTAAAGGCATTAAAACCCACCTTGAAGACTGGAAGCAATGATGTCATCGTTTCCCGTCTAAAATGAGGCCGTATATATATGACGCTGGCAGTACGCGCGGGTTCACCCTTGGACGTATATATACGGCGCTGGCACTGCGCGGGTTAATCAGGACTGGACCTCCAGCTAGGGAGATCAGATGCTTGCACCTTCACATCTTGACCTCCTTATACATACTTGTTTTATGTGATACTTAACAGACACTGTAAGTGTACACTAATTCCCCGTTATATCGTGGTTCAGTTTTCGCGGTCCCGTTATTTCGCAGCTTTTTCTGTAAGCCCTATTAAGTTTGATATCACATATATTTTCGCCATTTCGTGACATTCCGCAGCATTGTTTATGAGTTTAAATCTCGCGCGTCACGAAAAAAAATCTAAGATTAAGAGCCCTAACTTTTGGGTAATAAAATTAAAAAATCTTTATAACTGAACCAAACTTAACCTAACTTAACCATAACATAACCCTAACAACCTTAACCTAACCATAACTTAACATAACCTAACATAACTTGAAAGACATTTTGTGAGGTAAATAATAGTGAGTATTGCCTAAAACCTTCACAGATGTGTTGAGTACAATATATAGAGTAAGTAGGGAAAGAGAGATAAAAGAAAGAGATGGAGCAGTAATTGCAAAAAAATATCTCCTACTTTCAAGACAAAACTATATTATTCTGATAGATTTTAATGTCTTTTTAATTAGTATGATAATCGTTTCTAGGTAAAATGATCGTCTTCTTTGCTGGCGAGTACAATATTTTTTTATACTGTTTGTACAATATTTTTGTGTTATCCATTGCTCTTGCTTTCTCCCAATATCTTTTGTGTTTAAATGTGTTTCTATTGTTTAAAAGTGTTTTTAAAGATCTTAAAATGCTTTTAAAAGTAGCTTAAAAGTTATAAAAACATGCCTAGGGTGTATTTAAATAGGGTATTTTTATTTTGCGGATTTTCACTTCGCGGGAGGGTCTGGAACATATCCTCCGCGATGGAGGGGGAATTAGTGTATACAAGTATATGTTGTTCCCACACACAAGCGCTTAATAAGTTTAATTGATTACTAAGTTCCATTTCCTGTATAAACATGGTAGAGATAAAAAAAAAAAAAAAAAAAAAAAAAAAAACATTTAATGTAGAACACTGAATGAAGGACGGGACCTTCGGGTTGATTCTTGAGCATCTATGATTGCATGCATAACAAACACTGGATGTGTAACACGTCCACTCTCATCACCGAAAGATAATTAAAGAACAATGGGTTATCCTTAAATGAATAATGACCATAATTAGCTTGAGTATGAGTGTTATTAGACCACTCACTTCTCATCTTGCACAGCTTGAACCACTGCATCTGGATCAAACCCTCGAGAAGGCAGGACACATGTGGCTCCAAACAACATTCCCAGCACAGATCCCGCCACACTCCCGAAGCAGTGATACAGGGGCACCGTCACACTGATGCGCTGGGGCTGCATACATACATACATAAATAGATTGAAAGATGTGTAATGTATTTGGCGCTCATGAAAAATATTTCATTCATGAATCACACATACATACAAAAATCCATAATAAAATGTAGTTACAAAAATCAAGGTAACACAATCACCAACTACAATACTACATTAAGTATAGGTAATTATCATGACTTGCAGATGCCATTATCACATCATAAAGATAACGAATTGTAATAAGAAGGGAAAATGCAACAAATTTACCATATTGCTGCCAGGAAATAAATTTTTTTAATTTTTAATGAACAAATGTATTCATAAGTCTTGCTGTGCATAGCGAGAGTAGAGGCAGTCTTTCTAAATCTCAAGAAAGCATGCATTTAGTGCCAAAGATGGTATACATCTTTATAATGTTGTCTACATGTCTTATTACGTAAATTATTTGATGTCATAGTATTTCATACAATGGAGTAACCTCTAGACACTTTCGTTGTTGTCTTTACAATACTTTTGAGTTTCTCCAAGTCAGTAGATTGAACAAGACCGCATTGGGATAGAAACCAAAAAAATAATTATTGCATCTAAGGTTTGTAGATTATCATTACCTGCATTTCATAAATCGGTTCACAACCTAAAGGTTGCGAGTTTGATCCTAGCTCACGACAGCTTCTTGGTAAGAGTGGTAGTGCTTACTTGTTAACCCTAGTAGAACTAATGATATACAGTCAAACCTTGGTTTTCGTATGCCCCAGTTTTCGTACAATTTGGTTTTCAACGACTTCGTCAAAATTTTGTCCCAGTTTTCATACATTCACTCGGTTTCTGTACTGTTGCAAATTATCCATACCAAGCTCGTCCACCTGCCACTCATTTTCTGGAATCAAGCGTCCACACAAAGCATCCTTTGCGTTTGTGACTCGGTCTTCCTTTGTTTCTTGTTGAGTGAGCATCACTCTGAGTGATCATCTGAAACATTTTGTTATAATCCATTGTTTTTTGTGCTTATTTATTGAGTATGGCTGCTAAATAAGCCACCGTGGGGCCAAAGAAAGTTCCAAGTGCCAGCCCTTTGATAAAGTAGGCGAGTAACATGATATAATTCAAGAAAGAACTTGTAGCAAAGTACGAAAGTGGCGTACGTGTGGCTGATCTTGCAGGATGTATGGAAAGTCCGCATCAACGATCAAGGAAGCTGATGTTGTGAAAGGGGTAAATGTGCCAACGAAACAGATCACAAACAATCGAAGATGTTGAGAAATTGTTGTTGGTGTGAATCAACGAACAACAGTTAGCGAGAAATAGTGTTTCGGAGGCAATAATTTGCGAAAAGGCAAGGCATGTGGATCTCACAAAGAAATTGCTTGGAACGAGTGCTGCTTTTAGTGAATTTAGGGCTAGCAGACAAATTAAAAAAGCGAACTGGCATACACAGTGTGGTAAGGCAACAAGAGTCTTCAATAAAGGTAAAAGTGTTGTTAAATGTTCATTTGTCCATTTCATTAGTAATTTATATTTATTTCTCATTGTTTTCTGTATTTACTTAGTTTTACTTAGTAGATTTCTGTCAATTAGTAATGCAGCTGAGCTGGGACTCCACTGTGGTCAGGTGACACCCACTCCTCCATGATCCATTCAACAAGGCGGTTGGAGTTCTGTCTGGGATATCCTGATGTAGGTGGCTTATCTAGTATTGTAGCCAGCCACTTGTGCAAGTGTGTCTTGAAGGTGTCTGTAGACACCCCTTTCATGTTTCGCAATGTGGTTGAGATGCAATTGAACACCCGTGTTCTGCTGTAGGTGAAGCCGTGGTGTATGATGGACCTGATCCTTTGTGATGATCCCGAAGTGATCCTCACATAGCACAGCCTCCCTCACCTCGGGTGTTGTGTGACCACAGTGCCAACATTTGGGACCCTGTGTTCCAGAATCTTCCAGACGTAGTTGACGATGTATCTTTCCCTGCGTCTCTGGAGTGAGTACAGCCGCAGTTTTCTGAGTCTCTCCCAGTAGTTCAGGTGTTGAACCCCTTGTATCTTGCTGGTAAATGTTTTCTGGGATGCCTCAACCTCCGAGATCTCTGATAACTTGTGGGGAGACCAGAGCTGGCAGCTGTACTCCAGTCTTGGTAGGACGAGTACCTTCCACAGGGTCAGCATACACCTCTCAATCCTTGTCTGGAAGGCCCTCAGGATCCAGCCTGCCAGTTGTCTGGCAGCTGCTGTTGCATGCTTGATGTGGTGGGAAAATGTGGCATCCTGGCACATGTGCACACCCAGGTCCTTCACCACTTCCCGTGCTGCAAGTTTCCGCCCCTCACAGTTGTAACTCGTTTGCCCCTTCAGCCCATTAAGGTTGCCATATCTCAAGAGCTCAAACTTTTTTGCATTTAGGGTCATGTTGTCTCTCGCCCACCTCAATATTGTGTCCAGATCATCCTGAAGAAGGTGGACATCCTCCACTGACCAGATTTTCTTTGTGATCCTGGTATCGTCTGCAAATGTGGTAACTGTTGAAAGCTGAATGCCTCTGTCGATGCCCCCTATCATTATAATGAAGAGGAGAGGGCCAAGAACTGAGCCTTGAGGTACACCACTGAGGACCATGCTCTCCTCTGATAGGGTTCTCTGGATGTTAACCCTTTGCTTCCTATTTGATAGGAAGCTGTGGAGTCATTTTCCAAGTTCTCCGCTAATTCCCAGGGCTTTGATCTTGTGCAGGAGAATCCCGTGGTCCACCTTATCAAACACTTTGGCAAAGTTGAGGTATATTACATTAACGTTTTCCCCATCTTGAGTGTCTTGCAGGATTTTGTCATAGTGTGCGAGCAACTGTGAGTGGCAAGAGCGACCCTTTCTAAAGCCATGCTGCCTGTCATTTAGTACCCTTGTGTCTTCTAAGTGTGCAACCACCTATGATCTTATAATTCTTTCTGCGATCTTAATGATGTGTGAGGTGTGAGGTGCTGCCCCCTTTGTGGATTGGTGTGACAATGCCTTGTTTCAGTGCCTGAGGTACACGTCCAGTTTGTAAAGATTTGTCCCATAGGATTTTTAGGGGGAGGGCAAGCTGATTTTTGCAGTTCTTCAGCAGCTGGGTGTGGAAGCCATCCGATCCTGCTGCAGCACTTGGGGAGAATTTGTCAATGGCTGCCACGATGTCTTCAGATGAGACTTTCACTAGAGAGAACTGGTGTGGTCCTGCCTGTTGCTCACTGAAGAAAGTCCCGGGATCTGTGACCAGACATCAGTATTTTGATATTTTCATATGAATGCACTAAGTTGAAGTTGTTACTGATTAGCAAGTCCAGGGTGTTACGTCCCCTTGTTGGTTCATCAATGAACTCCTTTAGATATACTGTGTTGATGATGGCCAATAGTTCCTCTGCTTGCTGCTTATCATCCCTGGATCCACCTGTTACGTGCATAGACGTGCACAGACGTGCATGTTATATTGGGTAGGTTAAAGTTCCCTGTTAGTATGACCTCGGTGGAATTAGTTGGGAGGTTTTCTAGCAGAGAACGTACGTTTGTTGTGGCCTCCTTGAAGGTGTCCACTGTGGGTGGTGGTAGGAGGATGAGAGAATGGTTATGGCCAGATTCATCTTACTCAGATATACTGCTAATAGTTCTATGGTGCCATTTGAAAAGGAGATAAGTGTTCGTGCATTTGCAGCTATATTCTCCCTCAGGTAGAGTGCTACTCCTCCGTGGCTTCTGTCTTTCCTGCCGGCTCTGAAGAGTGTTAAGTTGTGCATGTGGATTGTTGCATCCAGATGATTTTTGTTGAGATGGGTTTCTGTCAAAAACCCATCTCTATAACTCTATAACTATAGTTATTCTTTATAAAATGTATTTTTTGTTAATATTTTTGGGTGTCGAACGATTTAATTGGATTTACATTATTTCTTATGGGAAATATTGCTTCAGTTTTCATACGATTCAGACTTTTTCAAACAGATTAATCATGAAAACCGAGGTTCCACTGTATAGTTATCTAGTTCGGCGGGATTATTTAATCACCAATTTTTAATCTACTTTATATTTCATATACTGCAAACATACAACAGGTAATGGCAGAATAGTTACAAACAAAGTGATCTCTGCAACTTTCCACATCTGCACAAAACCATAAATGGTAAGGTAAAAAGTGGAAATATGACAAGCATATGCCTCAGTAAAGCCCATTATCTAGACAGCCATCAACGAAGAATCTCTGTGCAAGCCTAAACCTGACACTGAGTGCCAAACACTTTATCCAACAATTGCTGTATAGAACATACAAATAAAATTTACATTATTTTCAGTAATGGGCCAGAAATAGTATTATATTACCTCCTAACAGATACCATTAATAAACGCTTAGAAAACATTTATGAAATTGGTATCAGGGCAGCATCGCATCACAAACAGCTATGTTCTATAAAGTAAAGAATAGCTGTGCATACTGAGAGGTGATGATTATGAATGTTCATCATATACAACTAGAATAAATACCTTTTTATGATAGTCGGCTCTCAGTCCAATTCCATAAGCATTATTAGCTATCATGTGGTGGGAGAGCACAGCTGCTTTTGGTGACCCTGTTGTTCCCTGCAGTAACAAGACATTTTGTTGCTTTAATCTCATATATTAGTGTGTTTTCCTATAGATAATGTATATAGACTGTAAATATTGTAATTGAAATTCCCAACCACAAAACTTAGTTTCGGCTTTTTGCCCCACCCAAAATAAGGTAAATAAATAACTTAGTAACTAACTTTCTAAATGAATAAATACATAATATATAAATGAATAAATTCAAAATAATACAGTGCACTACTTACTAATCGTATGTATTAATACATGCACACATTCATAGTAAATAACAATTGTATTTCCAGTGATCTTTTCCATATACCATATATAATCTAAATCAATATTTTGAAAGGAAATCATGTACATGCAAATGTACAATTTGTGCACAATATGTTGTGCATGTATCTTACCTGCACCGAGTAACTTGTGTGAGTTCCTGTGTAATGTAATAGAACAGGTCTGGTGTTTGATATTAATGAGTTGGCCCAAGCAGAAAGGCTAATACTAGTGAAAGTGAAGTGTACAACTATGTAATTTATGTATACCTATAATTTATGTATACCTTATTATTGTATGATTATTTAGCATGATTAATAGAAAAGAATAAACCTGGCAGTTGTGAGCTGGGTATTTTTCATCACATCACGAATACGTTGCATCAGATTATAATTCCTATACTACCTACTTCAGGATAACTATAACTATCTATCATAGGGTAAGATCGTTCTTCGTTTTGCTCTCACTAGCACACCTATTCTTGCAATTCCTGATTATACAGCTCCATTTATTCTATACACGGATACTAGTGCATGCGGCCTTGGTGCAGTTTTAATGCAGCCTGACGAAAGAGGAAAGAATTGTGCACTATCCTACACGAGCAGGACGTTAAACTCAGCTGAGTCTAATTATTCTGTCACTTGTCAGGAAACTCGTGGTAGTATAGGCTCTAAAATCATTCAAAGACATAATATTTGGATACCCAATTACCTGTTATACCGATCATGCGGCTGTTACCAAGCTTTTTAAGAGTCGCAATCTTACCAGTCAAATCGCACGTTGGTACCTCACAATACTAGAATTCAATCCAACATTCAAGTACTTATCCGGCCGAGCCAACAAAGTGGCTGACTCACTATCTTGTAATGTACCTGTTGGAAAGATAAGTGTCCACACGAAAGACATGACAAATACAAAAAATCTACAAAATTTTTCAGTCCATGAGCTGGTCTGTGCTCAACTTCGACATAGCATATGGAGCAAAGTAATACACCACTTAGAATCAGGTGATGAGGCCACCTTACCGGACTTACATACCTCTCTTTCATGGGGTGGTGTTCTTTGCCGTTATTGGCTGAACAAGCAATATCCTGTTACACAATTTGTAATAGCAGAGGAGTATGTGCTTATCGTCTTACAGATGATACATGATTCACCAGATGCAGGTCATCCGGGTAAGGAGAGAACCCTTTCTACAGCACTAGTTAATTATTATTGGCCAACCATGCGTGTTGATGTAGAAATGCATGCGGATCAATGTGCCAAAAGTGCTCAACATAAGGGGACAGTGCCTAAACTAGCACCAATTCTTGAATACCCTCTGCCTACACAACCATGGGATGCTGTGGGGATAGATTTGCTACAACTTCCTCATAGTAGACAGGGTTCTAAATACCTTTTGGTTTCCCTCGACCACTTTTCTAGATATGTTGTCTTAGCGCTTTTAAAGGACAAAATTGCAGATGCTGTTGCGCACGCCATTGTCCGTAAACTATTTAATGTTCACTCTATTCCTAGAGTATTACTAAGTGACAATGGAACGGAGTTTCACAATGGTCTTTTAAAGGAGATTTGCAGTCAAAATAACATCAAACAAACTTTTACTGACTTTCATCCCTCCAGTAATGGTTTAGTTGAACGCTCCAACAGGAAAACTAGATGTTTTGTGCCCGGTGATGTGGTTTGTTGGATAATTGAGAGGATTGGCTTTCACAAGTTGCCTTATGTATATATAGCAGTATTTGCGAGTTTTTTAAATTAATTAATTAATTTTTTTTATATACATTAAAAGGATACTGGCTAAGGGAAAAATACCATATATACCGGACTATAAGGCGACTGGTTATATAAGACGACCCCCAATTTTCGAGGAAAAAAATTTGGTTTTGAGCTATTATCGCTATATTAGACGACCCCCTTTCTCATAGTAAGGTTCCCTTTTTACCCGGCCTTAATTTATTACCCCAACAATTACTTTGAACACTAGTTGCTCAAGATGTAAGTAGTTAAAGGAATTAAAAAACTACATATTTACGTATATTACTTTTACTAAACAATAGTCTGAATTTTTCAAAACGTAAAGAAACATTATCATAAACATCAGCACCCCCATGCCAGGCGTGCTCTAATACCTTGTTCCAACAATTGCCTCAAACATTCGAAACATAGATATTTAATTAAAAACCTTCAAAATCATCATCATCTGATACAGTAAGCATGTCAAATATATCTTGAGATACATGTTGAAGGGCATCATCATACGGGTCAAATTCTGCATCATCTGGGTTGTCGTCTGCAGCTTCATCACCAGTGTCGCCCGCCACCCCGGTGTTGTGGCCCGCACGTGACATTGTCAGTAATCATTCGATACCCATAGAGTTAGGGTGAGCGCGCACGCCTGTGTATGTGTGTGTGTGTATATATATATATATATATATATATATATATATATATATATATATATATATATATATATATATATATATATATATATATTATGCAGACACGTGTGTGCATGCGAAATGAATTCTTAGGTACAGTGGCGCTGAATATTCATCACGGAGTTATAGGTTTGTATTTTATTCTCGGTGTATAAGACGACCCTTAGATTTAGAAGCCTTAAACTTGGCAAAAAATCTCGTCTTATAGTCCGGTATATACGGTAAATGAAGTATAAAAAAAATCCCGCTTGTCGCCAGACCCTGTAAAGAAGACAGTAGGAGAAATATAGACATGGGGGCAGCTTAATTTAGCATGAGAGGTATCTTGACACTTCTTTTGAAAGAGTTTAAGTCATAGGCAGGTGGAAAAACAGACAAAGGAAGAGAGTTCCAGAGTTCACCAGTGTAAGGGATCAAAGAGTGAAGATATTAGTTAACTCTTGCATTAGGTAGATGGACAGAATAAAGATGAGCAGAAGTAGAAAATCTTGTGCAGCGAGGCTGCGGGAGGGGGGAGGCATGCAGTTAGCAAGTTCAGAAGAGCAGTCAGCATGAAAATAACGGTAAAAGATAGATAAAGATGCAACATTGCGGTGGTGACTTAAAGAGTCAAGACAGTCAGTTAGAGGAGGAGAGTTGATTAGGCGAAAAGCTTTAGACTCCACCCTGTTTAAAAGAGCTGTATGAGTTGAGCCCCCCAGACATGAGAGCCATACTCCATATATGGGCGGATAAGGCCCCCGTACAGAGTCTACGGGCCACTCACCTCACTATATAATTTTTGGTGCAGATGCGATTTCTGTATGCTCTTTTGAATAGTTCTCAACCTCCAGTATATAATGTGGAAGATTATGGGAAATGTCAGCTCAAAGTTTTTTCGGACATCCACAAAGGAGTGACAGAGGCTGTAAAAATCCAAAACTGCCATGTGTTTAAAGCAGCATAAACGTTCTTCTCCAGTTATGTTGCAGCCAGACAACACCGTAATGATTCAAGTCCCAGAGAGACACTCGTAGCTTTCTCCTAAATTCACAGGACCTCGTCTAGTAATAAGGCAATTACATGGAAACAAGTTTGATCCGTGATTGAAGAGGCTTGAAATTGTAAGATTAAACGAGTGCTTACCAAGTATGAAGTTTGATCGTAATTTCACGAACATTTAACGACGTCACAGTGGTGCACAATGAGACGCTCCCCCACCATTCCACCATCAGTCCGTTTAGAGAGTAGGTTTTAGGAAGCAGCCACCAACTACCGCTGAGAGCCCATGCCCCAAAGTGAGCTCCGTGAATAGATAAGGCAGGGAGGGAGGGCATTGTACATCACTGTGACGTCGTTAAATGTTCGTGAAATTACGATCAAACTTCATACTTGGTAAGTACTCGTTTAACCTTACAATTTCACGTCAATATTTAACTGACGTCACAGCGGTACCCAATGAGAGCTTTAGAGAGGTTCCTAAAACCTACCAAATCACACAAATTTCAGAAAAAGAGTCAGTATGGAGCCGTGAAAAAGAAAATCCATAGGAACAAAGTAAAGCACAACACTGTAATTCAGAAGATAGAAAACATTAACAATTATCAAAAAAATAGTGAAACACAGTCCCACAGGAACATGGAAAGAAAAATCACCCACCACCCATACCAAAAATGGGGTCAAAAAACCCTCACATTAAACCTTGAGCAGAGGAAAAGGCCAAACATTATATGACAAAATTGCCCTCGCAAACTGTCCATGCTGAGCGATGGGCTTCCGGTAGTGTTGCGTAAAGGTCGACTCCCTGGCCCAACCAATGGTGGAGACACTCGTAGATAACGGCAAAACCAGGGCCGCCTTGCTGGACCCATCACATCTCTCACCCAATGACGCAAAGTATCACGAGAGGCCAACCGTACTGTAGGTTGTGTCGTCAAGAAAAACCCCGTAAGCGCTCCTCGGAAGGTCGTTGTCCTATCAAGATAATGCTCAATGGTATGCACAACGCATAAGCAGTTGTCATGCGGGTAAGCCTCAAAGACCACCCTTGACAGAAGGACCCCAGGACGGGAAGTTTTCACCAGATCGCCAATCCCAAAAACAACCTGAGTCTCAGAGACAAACAAATTTCTTGTGTCCAGCAAATGCAAGGTCTGGCCACGTTGGCCAGACAATAGGAACATAAGAACGACCAATTTTATGGATAACTGAGGAAAGGACAAATCCTCCGTGGGACCCAGACTGCAGATATTAATCCAGAACTAGCTGAGGATCCCAAGTCATGAAACGGGAAACTAAAGGATGTTGTCCCGCAGGACGTCCATCAAAAGTAGCAACTGCAGAGATGCCAGACTGGATAGTGTTCATAGAGCTGTACCCACGGCCTGTCCCCCGTTTAAATTCTGACAAAAGATAGTCCAGAAGGACATACACAGGTGGTAGAAACGGATCCACTTTCCTGCTGAGGCAAAATGACAGCCAATTGTTGATACGTGGCCCATATTGAGCCTTAGTGCTAGATCTCCAGGACCGAAGGATAAACAGGGCAACCTCTGTTGAAAGGCCATGATGTGTGAACGCTGCCCGGAGAGCACCATCGCTGTCAAGACCAACCCCCGAGCCCGAGGGTGTGCAAGAGTCAGCTGTTGCGGAAAAAGCAGAGGACAGAGGGCCGCCGGAAACCACACCTGAGTTGGCCACAGTGGGAGAATCATCAGCGCCGTCGCCCCGTAGTCCTGCAGTTTCCGGAGAGCCCTGGATATCACACTGAAAAGTGGAAAGCATATAAACTCTTCCCACCCCAATCCAAGGTAAAGGCATTAATGGACATAGTAGATGGGTCTGGCCTCCAAGAAACATAGTCAGATAACTGAGCATTTATCTGTGTAGCAAAAAGATTGATATCAGGAGTATAAAAACGCTGACAAACCATCCTGAAAATACACGGCTGTAACATCCTCTCACCATCCATCCTACTGATTCTAGACTCTGTGTCTGCTGTCACATTGTATAAATCCTGTACATGCTGTGCCAACAAAATAATATCCCTAGAAGCAGCCCACTCAAAAAACTGTTCTGTAAAAGCATGAAGTGTAGGTCGTGTGCTACCACAACGATCAATCCATGCAACCGCAGTGATGTTGTCAGAGCGAAGCCTAATATGAGCCATTCTTATCCGGACGAAGTGACTGCAAGCCCAACAGAATGGCCCTTAACTCCAAAGAGTTTAAATGATCCAGCTCCTTGTGGGCCCAGTGACCTCCAGTTGTAAAGTCCCCCATCGAAGCACCTCAGCCAGTCAGGCAGGCATCTGTAAACAGCTAACATGTTGGAGAAGAAGACCGGAGCGACCCCTCCTGAAAAACTACATTAGTCATTCACCAAGTGACTAATTCCCGGGCATGAGCATCTCAAACAACGCAGGAATTATAATTGCCACAGGACCGAGAGAGATCCCTGATACGAATAATTTCCAGGTACTTGTAACGGAGAGGAGCTAACTCTACAGCAGGGCCAGAAGCCACCGCTAAACCAATAAAAGAGGACAAGTCTTGTAAGGTGATATCTCTGTTGAGGAGGAGCAAACCTTTTTCCCTGATGCACTCCCTCCTAGAGGAGGGCAAAGTCAAGGAAACAGAGTCAAGAACCACATTAAGGAATGTAATCCTCTGGGTAGGCTCCAGGACCGACTTCCGCACATTGATGGTAGACCCAGAGAATGAAAGAAGTGCAAGGCATAGCCCACCTGGGCCCGCGAGGCCTCTACCGATGAAGCAATAAAAAGACAGTCATCTAAATAACAAACCACAACCATTCCAAGGGACCGAAGGTGGGACAGGACAGGTTTCAGTAACTTTGTAAAGGTGCGAGGAGCAGAAGATAACCCCTGAGGGAAACAAGTAAATTTAAAAGCGCAGCCCTTCTACCAAAACTGAAGCCACTTCCTATCCTCAGGCCTAACATAAACTGAATAATAGACGTCCTTGAAATCAACTGTAACAAAAAAACAGTTAGGGATGATTAAAGGAATCACATCCTTCAGAGTGTCCATCTTAAAAAAAAAAAGAATATAAGGCACATGAACATTAAGGTCCATCAAGTTTAGAATAACCCTCGCCGGTCCGAACAGGCTTTATGATGGGAAATAAAAACCGTGATCTTCAGGTAAACAAAGCTCCACTATTGACTGTTTTAGGAACTGATATAAGGCATTGTTCAGGGTCTGATCATCCGCCCGAGACAGGGCAAGAGGACGTGGAGGCACAGTCTGAAAAGGTATGGACACAAATTCTAGAAATTTTCCCTTCACCACATCATGAATCCAATGATCCTGCATGAGACCCCCACAGTACGTTAGCAGAGAAAATCTTACACCCTCTAAAGTTATCACGTGTATTAACTAAAGGAGGAAACCCGAAACTCACTGGAGAGGTTACTGCAGCTTCGACCCATGCATCCCCTCTCCTGGGGAGGCTGCTGGCCTAAAAAAGGCCGGGATTGGAAGTAACACTTGCCAAGGTACTAATATGGCAAGAAAGCAACAGCTGCTTCCATTCCCAGGTCACTTTGGGAATCACTTTTGAGTGTATCTAACACATCACTTTCCCTCACTAGCACAAGTTACTTACGTGTTATTACAGTGTTACACCCGTCTCATTATGAAGGTCACCTAGGCGTTAAAGGGTGTGTTTTGCACATATAACACACTCATCTATTGTTTTTCTGTCACAATGACTTCGTTCATCAGATGTAAGTTGTTACTTACTTGTTACTTGTTGTCGTTATATAACAGGTCCCATTCAGCCAATGGCGTTCTGCAGGACCGTTCACATATGATTTTATCAAAGAGCATATGAATCACGAACAGTCATGTCATCAAGGTTGTAGCACTCAGAGAATAAGTATCTCTTTATTGTGTTAACAACTGACCACGGAGGCCAACCTAACCCTCACTGTTAGGTTAAATTTTTGTAGGTTAGGTTAAGTTAGATAAAAAGTGAAGTTGGAAAGTCTGAATCAAGCAACACAAGAACAATGTCGGGCTCGGTGAGTGTAACACTGTAAATTTACTATTATTTTCATGTTTATATTTGTTATTTGTATAACGTTCAAGTTTTAGTCATTGTGCAGGATGATAGAACACATCTCACTGACAGGCTAAGTGACAGCAAAGATGGTCTGGATGGAAGCATGGCACTCCTCAAAGTTGCAGAGTGCCATCGTAATGGTGCAGCAGTGTCACCGTAATAGTGCAGCAATAATGGACACAGATATACAAGTTAATAATACCCTCTCCAGGCACGGGAGAGCGCTCAGCCTAACACGTGAAGGCGGAGAAGCGCAAGCTGGAGGAGGGAGTGTGGAAATATCTACCAAAGACCGACTCCTCTTAGCAGACTTATCTAAGTCGTCCTTCTCCAAGCTCCCACGCTTCTTGCTACTCGAGGACGAAGAAAAGGGACGCCTCACACCTGGGTGGCGACGTTAAACTGCGCAACCAGAGAGACAGAGAGGGTCAGGTAAATACCATATGTTGTCTCCTAGGGCGGTAGGAACCAACCCACAGCTCCAAACTGCATAGTAAATAATACATATGACAGTAAATGCATCCGTAGATCCAGATATATTTCACCCACAGTCAACTTAGGACTGTATAGGAGAAAGCTTCCCAGGCAAACTTCAACCAGGGAGAAGCGAAGCAGCTGACGTGTTGTTGACTGTGGGGAGGTAGAACCTGAACTGATGGTGGAATGGTGGGGGAGCGTCTCATTGGGTACCGCTGTGACGTCAGTTAAATATTGTGACGTGAAATTATACATTCTGATCGATTAATTGGACTCAGGCCAAGACTAAATTAGGCATGGTAGATACAGCTGATCTTGCTGATGCGGTGGGTCTTGATTACAACTCTTCATCCATTATTAATACTCATAACCATAACCTTTGTTCTCGCAAATAATACTATTTTTCGCTTTCTATTGCATGTACATAGTTTTATTTCCACTACTTATTTCTTCCAGAGATGATTATCCTGATCATTCTCCTCATTTTACCCTCACTTCATGCTCTGGACCCTGCTCACCTCAAACCTGGGGTTCTTACTGCCTCTCTGGTCGAGTTTCCCTGGTCCAGGATTACTTATGAATCTGATATCCATTCACGAACTTGGTGGACATGCCAGATCGACTACTGGATCTAACGGAGCAGCTGAGCATAACTATCAAAGAACTACATGGTCACACGCTTCTTGATGTAAAATACACTGCTGAAATGCGAATGTTGCTGAAGGAATGCGTGGAGGACCTAAGAGATACCATAACCAATACCCTAGAGAATTATGAAGGGTTACATTTCATTAACCATGCAAAACGGGGTTTGGTTGACGGATTGGGACAATTATCACGGATGCTCTTTGGAATTACACTAGATATTGACCTAAAAAGACCTATAGGAACGCTACAATAACCTAGCTTCAGTAGCCATGTCAAATAACAAAGCTGTGCAGCTAAATTATAGAAATATTACATGCTTGACTCATGGTATGCATAAAATGCTGAACTATACTAATCTGCTTTCTTCTCTTAACAAAGTTTTTGCTAGCGTGGACTATTTGTATGCTCTTGATGAAGTCTTTTGATCCTAAATGCCTTGGATAACTCAATCCGAACTATCACGCATGCTAATGATCTCATCCTAAGGAATGTGGTAGATGCTTCCTCTCTCATGCCTATTAAGGATTTATTGTATACCTAACCCTCGCTGAGAAACGGCACAAGCTAAACCCTGTTTTCACTGGAGCTGATGTTCTTCATTACTATCCACTTCTTAGTGCAATGCTTACTTCAGGTGCTATTGTTGTTCACATTCCTTTCTTGTTACAGAGTCTCTATAACATTCACAGAATTGAAGCTTTTCCCTTCGCTGTGAACGATTCTTTATTGACAATTGGCTTACCTGACTCCATATGTGATGCCACGAGTTGATCTCACCTAGGCTTTACTGAATGTGCCTTCGTTTTGTTATTGTTCTGAGATTAACACATATTCCCAAAGTGATACTTCGTTATATAAATGTTTTTACTCACATATCATTTATAATTTTTGTATTGTATATTGATATTATTGTCTTATATTGGAATTGCCCCCAAATCTTCAAGTTTTGTACAGTCATTCCCCCCAAGTCAGTTTTCTATGGAAAGAAATTAGAAATCATATTATATTCAAGCTATTAATTCCTATAAACTGATAATAATTTCATTTCTCAATAATCACTCAGTAAAAAGATCAAAAGGAGGAATATTCTCGAAAACCTCCCCTCCCCCCTCCCCACTCCTGCCTTTTCCGGTGATAGCGTCCCTCAGACACAACTCATCCTGCGCCCCGTTTACAGGTTAGTGAAAGATGCTCTTGTAAATTTCTTAATATATTTGTGAAATCCAGTGCCTCTCAACATTCTTATATAGCTCATAATCTTCCCCATTTGCCTGGTAATTCATGTAAACCTCTTTTGAGATCCATTATAAGGGGATGATCGTAATTTCCTTCCCTTTTAAGGAAGGACAAGTAACTCAAACCGCATGGCCTCTTTTTTCCCCCATAATAATATTCCATTGTGTACCATATATCTTTTTCATTGTAAATTTTCATATTATAGTGACTATGTACTAACTCTTGATTTGTGGGAAGTGAATTATCCCCCTGAGGAGACACAACTCACCCTGCGCCCCGTTTACTGGGAATATGGAGTGCCTCCACGACACCATGCACCCATTTCTTGTTTCTTTTCTTTTCTTTTAGTGAAATGTACGGCTAGAAAGCCAAGGCCAAATCTCAGTGTTATGCCTTAGTAAAAAAGAATAAACCATGTGTCACGTAGGACGGTCTGATAGACCCAGCCAATATACTCAGGAGTAGGAATCTCGTGATAACCCTCAGTGTTGAGAAGAGGAAGTATCACAATATGTAACTCTGAAGCCAAGCCGTGTAACCAGGAATTAATGTCTTCACCCTAGTTCAGGAAAATAAGGAGGATTGAAGAATCCCCTCTGAGAGAAGGTTACTGAACTACTCTCAGGCCCCGTTACCAAATTTATAACATTATAGGGTGAATTATTCAGGGAAGGGAGTCAAGGGTATAAAATTGTAATAAATGGGAAGAGTTGATATCTCGGGATGAGATAAGATAATATCAACTCTGTGTATATGTTTTTTTATGGTGTTTATCTCTGTTATGAGCAATTAAGTCTCCTGATGCTTTAGTTTATACTATGGTGTAAAATTCAATGTCCAGCCTGTGATATCCAAAGTATACAGTGAATAAATAACTCTAGTTAAATCAAAAGTAGTGATTGCGTTGTATAATAACCCCTCCGATGGTGTGGTAAGGTAAGTGTAGGAAAGTGCTCAATACTATTGAAAAGGATATAAAACAGATCCACGTTCCCATGTGCCTTAGTAAAACTCAGTCCACCCTACCAGCTAGATAAATTGTTAAGTTAATTCCCTTTTTGGTCACCTATATTTCCCTAGTCATAATTATTTTCTCTTTCGAGTATATTAACTTCCCTTAAGGAAGTAATTAAATTCCCTTAGAATCCTCTAGTTCTCATTAAACTTCTAGGGGTGGTGGCAGCTTTTCTTTTTGTTTATAGACGGAAATAAACAGCATCAGTGACCATTAATAAATTTTAAAGTTAACCAAAGTAAATAATTTGATAATTGCCATAATAGTTTCCTCTTTAAAAGTTAAACAAATGTCAGGGCACCACACTGGTGGTCCTTCAGCAGTGAAAGTAAAAGAAAGTTTAAGTTTAAGTTTAAAAGTTTAAGGTTAACAAATAAAATACGTTCCCTCCCCCCCCCCCCCCCCCCCCGGGGCACCACACATAAAGCTGACTAATGAAGGTCTTACTCTTTATAGCACAGAGACATACGAGGACCTTAGTGAGTGTAAATCTGAGCAAGCTGGACTATACTTTTGCCCTGCATCACTCTTTGCTTTTGTACCAGTCAAAGAGGGCGGTGTTTGTGAGGTCACATTAACTCAAAAAGATGCGTATCCTTATGTCCTTATAAACATGTAGTTTCAAAACCTTTCTTCCATAAGAGTTTCATGGGTCACCTCTATTTCTTCTTTACACGCACCATGTCTGTGACAGTGACCTGTGCTGGGGGAAATGCACACAGTCGAGTTACTGGACATTTTGCTATTCTTAAGCAGTGTACATTATTACACTCTGCAAGTGTCACCACTCACCCTGAAACACTCCATGTACGTTTTCTGTCTAGTATTTTTATGCGTCTTTACACTATCACCTTTCCATCTCAATTCAATATCTCTTCTATCAAACATGTTACTAACTCCATTTCTGAGTTTAAATTATCTAACCACTCAGAGGTAGAGTCAGCAGTACATAATTCATTACCTGTCTATCTCAGTCCTTATGTACATTATCCTTCCGTCATTGTACCAATTGTTTTAGTGATAGTCATCATGATTCCATTATGTTAAGTTAACCACAACCTCTCTATTTTCAAGGAAGCTATTTTGTCACTGTCTCTTCCCAGGCCATGCGTGGCGGCAATAAAACTTCTTTTGTGTCCCGCCAAATAGTTTTGTTAATCATTACATGAACCTAAGGTACATCACCAAGTCTATTTTTGATTTTGCATCTCAGCATGAATGATACACACTAGTTTTTTACAGATTGCTCATAGTCTGATGTTGGTGTCGTCTTTGGAGCAGTTTTCCCAGATTTTATCGGGTGTGACAGTCTTTCTTCATATGCTTCAATATTTAGTGTGGAACTGTGTGCCATCTTATTACCTTGGTACATTGTACCCACTACTGGAGAGAAAGTACGTTATTTACTGTTATTTCACTACAGCTCTCTCCGTAACTGAAAATGTTTATTATACTTCTTACAATTGTTACTGATATATCTAGTATATGGAGAATCTTATGCCATAAGCATGGCCATAGTATTAGTTTATATTAGGTTTCTGCACATGTCTAATTGGAGGGGAATGAGCGGGCATTTAACTATCACATCACAAACTACAATCGGATGTTTTTATTCTTCTCATAGTATACTACAAAGCTGTTGCAAACGGTGGACTGTGAGATTAGAAACGACTTAATGCAGCATTCGGGACTTACTGTAAATATAAGGATTTATCATCATCGTATCTGCAAGATTTCTCTTATTCTGACACAATGGACTTTTGTAGACCTTTAATGAGACAAAGTGAAGATGTGAGCGATGAAACTCTCCTAAGAATGCCACTTAGAGCTATCTATATAGTAAAAAGGAAGAACAGACAGCAACAGTTCTACTGACCTAACGAGGCTGACTGAAAATGTATGTACAGTAAGAACAGTCATCTCGCGCATAATTGGTACTGGACTATCAGCCGTGAGATGAAAAACCGTGAGAAGAACGATATTGAAATACATGTAAATAGTATAATTGGTTCTTAGATATGGTACATAAGCTTCTTATAACTCCCATTAACCCTCCAAGAATACAAAATATTTTGCCGAAAATTCACACATACAAGATTATGCGTAATCTGTATGATAATAAACAAGATTGAACACTTTCTAACTATTAATACAGGTTCAAATATTATTCTACTGACGATATGAGAGTCTGTGGCTGGCTTGAATACCCTGGCAGTGGTGGGGAGTGGTGGCTACTGGTTATTCGCTCTCTCCTCCACCGTTTGCGCATCACCACCACTAGCACTGCGTGCAACCATTTCTTTCTTTTCCTGGAGTGTATATTTCCTGAACTTCACCCCCTTGCGATAATCACGCTTCTCTCGTCCACCACGTTTTTCACCAAAGTTTCCATCACGATTTCCACCACTACCATTCATAGAACTCCTGTTCCTTGTTATAACAGTGTATTGTACTTCCATTAGAACGTTTTCACTAGAAAACCAAAAGTAAATATGCTCCACAGCACAACAAAATAGCAATATTGTTGTTGACCCAGCTCCTGTCATGACATGACCGACCCAAACCAACCATTTAATTGGCGCGCTGACCTATGCGCATGTGCTAGATGTTCATTTGGCACCGCTAGATGGCAGAAGGCGGAAAATTTGAAATAGACGCGACATGCTAAAATCGCGAGACTATATTACGCGAGATGCCCGTTCTTACTGTATATATCGTTCAAACTCGCGACTATTTAACCCATCTACGAGTATTATAACCAATAGATTGGAAACTATGAAACTGCTCTTCGGGAATAATTAAGAAATAAACAAACTGTGTGTGTGTGTTGGGGGGAGGGACATGCATGTGTGCATGCATATGTTATTCATAAGCTATTTATAAGAGCACAGAAAAAATAGCACTTAATTAACTTCTGAGAAAATAATTTTGGACCTTAATTATTTGGGAAATTCAATGTTATTAATTTCAATATGTAATACTTACCGATGTGAATTGTATGCTGCAAGGATCATCAAACGTTGGTCTTGTAGCAAGCTGCTCCAAATCCTTCACATGTGAACTGTCTCCTGCTCCAAACAATTCGGTGAATTTGGTTGTTCCACTATAGTACATAAGTTGATGGAGAATATTTATATATTAATATATTCATATATATATATATATATATATATATATATATATATATATATATATATATATATATATACTGTCATACCCCGCCGAACACGAATTCACCGTGCACGAAACTCGCGTTCACACGAATAAGTAAAATATCCCATGACTTGCCGAGCACGACTTTGACTCGCGATAACACGATTTGAATTTTCCGCCGGATGTTGTGCTCCATTTTGGTGGGCTCTACTCATCCCCACATGGGCAGGCTGGGTGTCAAGATCCAGATCAAGATCAAGACCTCCCTCACCAAGCACAGTGGACTCGCCCAGTCTCGCCTCAGTCAGTTCCTGTCACTTTTTATTCACCCTAGATTTTGGGTTTTTTAGATAATAAAAGTTATTTTCTTGTTTTTATAATATTTTGTTATTGTTAATAGAAATAGTTTTTGTAATAAAAGTTGTTTATTTCATTTTATTCACCAAAAAATAGTAATACATTTTTAATCCCCCCAAAAATGAGGGTCTGGGAACGTAACCTATTTTTTCCTATTGAACCTGTTATTCGCACAACACAAAATTTGTCGTGCACGATGGGCTCAGGAACGTAATAGTCGTGTTCGGCGGGGGCTGACAGTATATATATATATATATATATATATATATATATATATATATATATATATATATATATATATATATATATATATATATATATATATCAAATATGACAATATATCATTTTTTAATCTTTCATCTGGTTCCGAGATGTCTGTAGTATCTAACTAATAGTGTTTGGCTCTTTCCCTCTCCCCTCCGCTCCTCTGTTCCCATTTTCCGGAGCGGAAGAGCAGATTAGAATTTGGAGAATAGGAAAGTTTTATATCCATTCCTAGCTCTTGATTTTTTGGGCAAAATAATGGAAAAACCTTTGAATTTGCAATGTCGGAATTAAGTTAATTAACTTATAAATTACTATCTTGTGTGGAATTTAAATGATTTAGTTTCATAATGGTTGACTTTTGTTTTAAATTTTAACTGAAATAAATTGTATCTAATTTCTTCTTTGTATGAAGAGGTTTCAATTTCAAAATCAGAGTTACGTTTCTTCAACAATGGCTTGTTAACTATCTTTGGTTACAGGCAACACAGTTTCATTACGAATATTTTACATTTTCAGATATGAACAAAATTATGAAGTGAAAATCAAGCTTAACAGAGGAGCGGTGAAGTCCGGTCACATTTATGGAGAGAGGAGCTGAAGAAAGATGGAGACTGTCTTCCATCCCCCACACCCTGTTCAGATGGGAGCTGAGCTCAGGTTGCTCAGCTGAGTGGAGACTTCCTAGATGGCCATCACTGCTTCCTACCTTTTCTCCTCCTCTGACATCATTATAACTCTCTGCAGGTGAGGTAATCTGGCACTCTTTAAGATCCCTGAAGATGAAGATGGCAGCTCAGGTGCCAGCTCACATAGCATTTCGTAATAACTGTTGGGAAGCAATTGTGACATCAGTTACACTTAATGTATCGTTTGCAAGGAATCTACATTCTAACTAATAAAGTTTTCATAATACTACTACACTTGCTAGGTGAGTGTCTTAGTCAACTTGTGGCGGGTAATGTAGAATGTCTGGAAATATATCATCACTAAGTATGATACATAATAGAAGTCTTATCTCAAATGTTGTTCCTGTCATGATGTGGACATCCAGTCACCTCAATGCAACATTTTTGTTTAATAATCATAATCTTTTTGCACTGCAACTAGCGACTGCCACTTGCATATCTGACACACACACATACACACACATACACCTCAAGGTAAATGATGAGAGAGTAAAGGAGATTGAAAAGTTGAAGTGTGAAAACAAGGGAGTAAGGGAAGAAGTGAGTGGATGTAAAAAATCACTTGAAAATTTATTGGAGAGGATTAACACTAATGAGTCAAATTTCTATGAATTGTGTAAAGAAAAATGTTATTTGAAAAATGAAATAGACAACCTCAAGAAAGTAAATGATAAGAGGATAAAGGTGATTGAGAAACTAACAAGTGAAAATGTAGCTTTAAAGAACATCCAAGGATTTTCAAAACAAGAGATTACAGAGGAATTTAAAGATTTTGTTAACAATGAAATGAAAGTCTGGAAAGAATAAAAAGGAAAGGATAAAATTAGCTTCAAAGAAATATTTGAACAACAAGAAAGGGAAAGCAAAGTGAGGATGGAAAAAGAAGTGATTAAAGTATTAAAAACCAATGAAAACATTGTCAGAGACGCAGCAGAGAAGAAAAAGAATGTAATGATATACAAATTGAAAGAAAAAGTTATATCTATGAGAATAGAGAGAGAAAAAGAAGAAACAAAATACATAAAGGAAATACTAAAACAATTAAATGATGAGGATGAGAATACTAAATTTGAGGAGGAAGTAGAGGAAGTAATGAGGTTAGGTCTGGTATGTGAGCCTAGGGTCGCTGACCACTTTTCATTCTTTGATATCACTGCCGAGTGGCTAAAAACTACCCAAATTGCTGCCATACTGTCCTCAGACGGGACTAACACCATTTATATGCATCTGAGGCTGTAGCAGTGATTGGCCTCGCACGTTCTCAACATATTCACGAGAACCTAAACATTTGAGGCGTCACTATAAAAATCTGAAAACCTATGCCAAATAACAGGCGAGGCAGGTCCATCTGTGCCTCAATAAGCCTACTGGCGCCAACGGTTAATGATAAAAAAAAAGAAAAAAAAAAAAAAAAAAAAAAAAAAATATATATATATATATATATATATATATATATATATATATATATATATATATATATATATATATATATATATATATATATATATATATACACATTGAAGGAAGTGTTAGATCAATCAAACTGAGACTTAAAAAACTCAGACTGCAACAGAAGAGATCTTAGCTAGAACTTACAAGCTCAGGGACATTGCAGAATATAAATATGTGTTCATTAAAAAGAGTATGAATGAAGAAGAGAACAATTTAAAAAATTGAAGGAAGAGGCAAAGCAGAAAAATGATGAAAGAACAACAGAGAAAAAATATTTTTTTTGGAGAGTAAAGAACAAGATGATGAAATG
Source organism: Cancer borealis (assembly GCA_036785275.1). Classification (NCBI taxonomy): domain Eukaryota; kingdom Metazoa; phylum Arthropoda; class Malacostraca; order Decapoda; family Cancridae; genus Cancer; species Cancer borealis. The sequence goes on along the minus strand of JAXIVD010000928.1, from coordinate 48,675 downwards.
ATACATAAACAACAGATATTAGAAAGAATAGAAAATGAAATGAATGGAGCAGTTACACAAGAAAGTGATGAAATATAAGTAATGTATACTATCATAGATGGAATAATTAAAAAAAAAAACTAGAGTTAGTAGATTATCTAAAACAGAAGAAACCAGAAATTGTATGCCTAACAGAAACAAAACTATGTGAAAAAATACAGACTAACATTGATAATGATAATTATAATATATGGAGGTGGTGTGGTGCGGTGGTGTGATGCTAATGAGAAAATCTCTGATAAAAGTTATGAATGTTGAGTATGGAAAAGGTAAAGCAGAATTGATAAGTACACAAATTAATACAAGATGTGGAGAGAGCCAAAAAATAGTATTTGCATATGTACCCCAAAAACAAAAACTTGGACTAAGGAAGAACATGAAGAAATAATAGAAGATACCCTAGAGAGCTTAGAAAAGATTATTAAAAGGAGTCAAAGAGTAACATTGATGGGAGATTTGAACTGCAGTCAAGTAAATTGGGAGACGTTTGAAAGTGGAGGTGAAAATACACGGGGTAATAGACTATTGAAACTAACGATGAATAATACAGTAATTCAATGGATAACTGAAAATACAAGATTTAGAGGTGAAGATAAACCATCAATGTTAGATCTTTTATTTACTAAAGGAATAAATTTAGAAACATATTAATTATGAATGCCCCTTTGGAAAGAGTGACCATGTGGTCCTGGAAATGGAAATTAAGGCAAATATATAAGACAAACAAGAGGACAAAAATGAAGGAATTAAAGGACGTACAATAGAAATATGATCTCTTCCTGATGATATACGAGCAAGGAATAAACGAATACGTTCCATTTTATAAAGTAAAAGAAAAAGGTGAAAAAAATTGGTTTAACGGAAAATGTGAAAGATCTAAAATGAGAAGAGATGAAGCATGGAGGAGAATGAAAAGAAAACCGATCCAGGAAAGGAAAGAAGAATAAATACTAGAAAGGAATGAATATGTAAGGGTAAGAAGAGAAGAGGTAAGGGTAATACTGACAAAGGACGGGGTAAAGAGAGGGAAATACATGATCTTAGTGTCTTTTATACAAACAGTAGAAGTGTAATAGATAAGATAGATACACTTAGACATATCGCATGTGTTGAAGAGTTAGATATTATAGGTATTACAGAAACTTGGTTAGATATTGCAGGCAAACATTTCTTACCTGAAGTAGGAATAGATGGGTACACTTATTTCCACAGGGATAGACTAGAGAGGAGAGGGGGAGATGTAGGTAGCACTGTACGTTAGAGACACATTGAATAGCTATGTCTATACCACAATAAAAACAGATAGGAATATGGAATCATTATGGATTGACATTATAGGAGGGAAAAAGTTTGTTGTAGGGATTATATATAGGCCTCCGGATTTAGACGAAGCAGCTAGTGCACCCCTGATGCAAGAGCTTGCAAGGGCATCTAGGTATAATGTGTGCATTATGGGGGACTTTAATTACAGGAGAATAGACTGGGATAGTGTGACAGGAGACAGGAGCTCGGAGGAATTCTTAAATGTCGTCCAGGATGGTTTTTTCATACAACTTATAAGGGAACCAAGGAGACAGGGAAATATTTTAGATCTGATCTTCACGGATAATGAAACTTTAGTCAGTCAGGTTGAGATAGGAGCGAGATTTGATGTTAATGACCACCATGAAATTAGATTCAAGATTAATGCAAAGAAGGAGTTAGAACAAAACACTGCCTTAGTATCAGATTTTAGAAAAGCCAATTACCAGGATCTCAGACACCACCTCCAGGGAATAAATTGGGAGAGAATAGGAGTAGGCAGAGAGAAGGATCAAAACATTGAGGTAGAATTGCATTATAATAGCAAAGTTAGGGAAATTCATACAGGGGAGGAACAGTATATACCTAAGAGGAGAATTAGGTCAAATAGAAATGGTCCAAAATGGATGAATAGCAGCATTAGAAGAGAAATTGGATTAAAAAGGGGACTCTATAGGAGAATTAAAAGGGGAGAAGTACAGGTAGTGGGGCAGTATAATGACCTAGCTAGGAAAGTTAAAAAGGATATTAGGACTGCAAAGAGGAATTAAGAAGTTAGGATAGCTAGAGATGTCCAGAATGATCCAAAGGGATTCTATCAACTATACAAGGCTAAAACAAAGGAAAGAATAGGACCTCTTAAAGGAATGGATGGCAGCTTGATAGAAAATGGTGAGGAAATTAGTAAGGAATTAAATAAATACTTGTCCATATTTTCTCAGGAAGAATCGGGTAGGGAACTGGAGCCAGTACAGATCTTTAGGGGACAAGAGGTTGATAAATTAAGCGAAATAGCCATAAGTAGGGAAGTAGTTAGCAAGGAAATTGATAGACTTAAAAAGACTAAATCTCCAGGGCCGGACGACATTTTTCCGAGGATTCTTAGGGAATGTAGAGAAGAACTCGTTGAACCCATTGCGATGATTTTTAGAGAATTACTAGAATTACTAGTAGTTCCTATATTCAAGAAAGGAGATAGGGCAGAAAGTAGTAACTACCGCTCAATTAGTTTAACATCAGTGGTAGGCAAGATGTTAGAAGCTATCATAGCAAGGGCAATTAGAAGACATTTAGATGAACACAAGCTAATTAGGCTAATTAGCTAGGGGAAGTCATGCCTGACAAATTTATTATCCTTCTATAGGAAAGTATTTGAAACCATAGATAAGGGGGACGGGTATGATATACAGTAAGAACTGTTATCTCACGTAATATAGTCTCGGGAATTTAGCATCTTGCGTCTATTTCAAATTTTCCGTCTTCTGCCATCTAGCGGTGCCAAATGAACATCTCGCGCATGCGCATAGGTCAGCGCGCCAGTTGAATGGTTGGTTTGGGTCGGTTGTGTCATGGCAGGAGCTAAGTCAACAACAATATTGCTATTTTGTTGTGCTATGGAGCATATTTACTTTCGATGTTCTAGTGAAAATGTTCTAGTGGAAGTACAATACACTGTAATAACAAGGAACATGAGTTCTATGAGTGGTAGTGGTGAAAATCGTGGTGGACGAGAGAAGCGTGATTATCGCAAGGAAATATCCACTCCAGGAAAAGAAAGAAATGGTTGCACGCAGTGCTGGTGGTAGTGATGGTGGGGATGCGCAAACGGTGGAGGAGAGAGCGAGTAACCAGTAGCCACCACTGCCAGGGTACTCAAGCCAGTCAGAGACTCTCATAACGTAAGTAGAATAATATTTGAACCTTTATTAATAGTCAGAAATTGTTCAATCTTGTTTATTATCATACAGATTATGCATAACCTTGAATGTGTGAATTTTGGGCAAAATATTTTGTATTCCTGGAGGGTTAATGGGAGTTATAATAAGCTTATGTGCCATACCTAAGAACCAATTATACTATTTACATGTATTTCAATATCGTTCATCTCGTGGTTTTTCATCTCGCGGCCGATAGTCCAGTACCAGTTATGTGCGAGATGACCGTTCTTACTATAGTTTATTTGGACTTCAGTAAATCCTTTGACAGAGTATCCATAGGAGACTGTTAAGTAAAGTCAAGGCTCATGGCATAGGTGGGAAGGTACTAGAATGGATTAGGGGATGGCTTACTAGTAGGGAACAGCGGGTACAGATCAATGGGAAGAAATCAGAATGGGGTAATGTCACTAGTGGTGTACCGCAGGGATCAATACTAGGACCGTTGTTATTCATAATCTATATAAATGACTTAGAGACAGGAATAAACAGTAATATCAGTAAATTTGCCGATGACACAAAGATAGGAAGACCGGTAAAGAATTTAGATGATGCTAGGATGCTGCAGAATGACTTAAATAGGCTGTACGAGTGGTCAGAGAAATGGCAGATGCAGTTTAATGTTAACAAGTGTAGCATTATGAGCGTAGGTAAAGGTAATAGGCCTGTAGACTACACATTAAATGACAATATATTAGGAAGGTCGTATAATGTGAGGGACTTAGGAGTTCAAATAAGCAGTGACTTGCGTCCTAGGGAACAGTGTATTATAGCTAGAAAGAGGGCCAACAAGATACTGGGATTTATTAGTAGGTGTGTGACAGATAGGAGTTCTGAGGTCATTCTGAGGTTGTATTTAGCGCTAGTTAGACGCCACCTAGATTATGCAGCTCAATTTTGGTCCTTGGAGGCAGTTCAGAGAAGAATGACCAAGATGATTCAGGGGCTGAGAAATTTATCCTACAAAGATAGGTTAAAACGTCTTAATCTCCACTCCCTAAAAAGAAGAAGGGCAAGAGGGGATATGATTGAGGTTTTCAAATGGGTAAAAGTAATTAATAAGGGAAACATTGATCAGGTATTAGAAATTAGTAGTCAGGATAGGACACGCGGAAATGGGTACAAGGTAGAAAAACTTAGATTCAGGACAGACATAGGTAGATATTGGTTCACTAACAGAGTCGTGAACGATTGGAATAGGCTGGGTAGACACCTAGTAAGTGCTGAGTCAATAAGTAGCTTTAAAAGACGGTTGAATCAGGGTATGGATAGGGATGACAGGTGGGATGGCTAAATATTGGATTATTCCCAGGGTGGGGGACAAGGAACTGCCTTGTGTAAGTCATTAACTGGCCTCTTGCAGTCTTCTCATTTCTTCTGTTTTTATGTTCTTATGATTCATTGACATCGTATCACCATACTGGAATGATCCAAGAAAAGTAAGCCCCAGTTTACCCAGAAATATAGTATTGCTAAGAAGCTAAGAACTAGTGAAGTTTGCAAGGCTTCTCGTGTTGTTTGTGCATTTTGATTAAGTCCAATAACAATGCAAACAGAATATACTAACCCTAGGAGCCTTATTTACATCTTGAAGCTCTTTGGTATACTTAATGCTTGTCATACTTGAGGTAACTATGATTCGTTTGGTATCGTGAATGCCGCCTTTTACTTATATACTAAAAAACAAACGTTTATTGTAAAGTGAATTTGAACAACATTGAGAGTACAATAGTGTTGGTGTATAATAAGAATTTTCAAGAGGAGATTAGGATTAAGCTTAAAATTAATTAAAAAAATATAAAGACACCTACAAGAAAAATTAATGGAGATTATATATTATTTAACATAGATTGAGTGAGCTCCGCATTCTTGTAGTGTTAAATGAATAATAATACATATCATTAGAATAAAGAAAGATTATAATTAGATCTCTATAATATAAGTATAAAGACTACATAACAAAACTCAATGAACCTCACCAAGATTAAACATGAATACTTACTCTGATGTCTTGAATTTTTGGTCACATATTAAGGCCTTGATTGAGACCTTGTTGAGGCAGTATTCCAACTCTCTTGCTTTATATGCAGGATTCACGTGCACCTGAATGTAAACACAAGAATTACTGTTATAAAACCACACACACACACACACACACACACACACACACACACACACACACACACACACACACACACACACACACACACACACACACACACACACACACACACACACACACACACGGCCGGCTGTCTCGAGAGAGACCAGCAGCAGACTGTGACAGTGAATACACACACACACACACACACACACACACACACACACACACACACACACACACACACACACACACACACACACGGACGGAGATTATTTGGGCGAGTCTCCTTTCACGTGTAGCCCCTGTTCACCTAGCAGTGAGTAGGTACGGGATGTAAGTCGATGGGTTATGACCTCGTTGTCCCGGTGTGTTGTGTGTGAGTGGTCTCGGTCCAACCCAACGATTGGTCACTATGAGCTCTGAGCTTTTCCCATAGGGGGACGGCTGGCTGTCTCGAGAGACCAGCAGCAGACTGTGACAGTGAATACACACACACACACACACACACACACACACACACACACACACACACACACACACACACACACACACACACACACACACACACCAATGAGAGTAACAATCAGAGACAAGAGTTCCTCTTGGAAAGGAGTTATCAGTGGAGTTCCGCAAGGATCGGTATTTGCTCCGATTGTGTTCGCCATATATGTGAATGACATGGATAAGTGGGTAGACAGCTATATGAGTTTCTTTGCTGATGATGCAAAGTTGCTGAGGAGAGTAAGCACAGAAAATGAGTGCGGAATGCTTCAGCAGGATCTTGACAAACTATGGGAATGGAGTAAAAAATGGGAGATGGATTTTAACATCAGAAAGTGCAGTGTAATGGAGTTTGGAAAGAGTAAAAATAGAATATCAGGTCAATATAAACTTGGAGAGGAAGAAGTAAAGAAGGTTGATTGTGAAAAAGATCTGGGAGTACTCATCACAAAAGACATGTCCTATGACAAGCAAATAAACAAAATTGTTGGTGAAACTTACAACTTATTGAGATGTATTAGAGTGGCATTCACATACTTGGATGAAGAAATGGTGAAGAAGATATTGGTCACGCTAATAAGGCCAAGACTGTAGTACGCAGCGGTAATGTGGTCACCCAGCACAAAGAAGAACATAAGAAAGATAGAGAGGATTCAGCGAGCAACAAGAAGGCTGGCCCCAACTTTATCAGAACTAATATATGAAAAGAGGCTACACAGACTGGGCTGTCAACACTTGAGCAGAGGAGAGAAAGAGGAAACCTGTTGGCCATCTATAGAATTATGAAGAATATGGAAGTGTTGGACCGGGAGGATCTATTAAACTGGGACATGAGAGATTCAAGAGGACATGGGAAGAAACTAAGAAAGGATAACTATAGAAGAGACTTTAAGAAGAACAGCTTTCCACACAGAACGGTGGATATATGGAATGGTCTGGACAAAGAGGTAGTGTCTGTGAAGACGATACATGATTTTAAGATTAAATTGGATAATGCGAGATACAGAGATGGGACCTTACGAGCTTAGCTCTCCTCCCGTAGAATACAACTAGGTAAATACACACACTCGTGTGATAAGTGAGCTACAGACCAAGCACCCACCAGCTCCAGCTGCAGAGGACCTTCAGCTACAGCTCGGTGCTCAGCCAACTCCGATTACGCCACTCCTGCCAGTGACCGAAGAGGACGTCCTATTGGCTCTTCAGTCCATGTTGCAAGGCTTGTCAGCCGGCCTTGATGGCCTCAGACCTCTCCATCTCCGACAATTGACATTGAAGAAAACTGTCGAGGCTGGCTGTCGCCTTCTTTCAGCTCTGACCACCCTCTGCCGCTGCACCATTTCCGGAAGCATCCTGGACCTGGCACTGAATGCGTTCTTTGGCGCCAGCCTCATCGCCATCCAGAAGAAGGACGGAGGACTGCGATCAATTGCTATCGGCAGCGATTATCGCCATTTGGTCTGTAAGTTAGTGGCGGGTCACATGGCCAGTCAACTGGTCACCAAGCAGCTCGGTGCTGGTGTGAGGGGGCAGTGCATGCCGTGCGCGACTTCGTCAAGACACCCTCACAGAGGCCATATAATGATAAAGCTGGTTCTGTCCAACGCTTTCAACTTGGTTTCCTGAGAAGCTGTGCTGAGGCAGGCCACTCAGCGCCTCCCCGCTGCCATGCCACCGATCACTCAAGCCTACTCCCAGCCGACGCCACTCTACACAGTGGGCAACGTTATCTGGTCCTGCAGAGGTGTCCAGCAGGGTAACCCCTTGGGGCCTTACTCTTCGCCCTGGCCATCAACCCGGTTGTTCAGTCACTGCACTCTCTGCTGAACGTGTGATACCTGGACGACAGAACCCTAGCAGGACCGGCTGAATCAGCAGAAGAGCGAGATAGTAGAGCTGGGAGGTGCCTCTTTACAAGGAAATCCTGGCAGCAGCGCAACTCATGAAGACGAAACAACAGAAGCCAAGCAACCACATCACAGTATCTCTAATTTTACGTCATCAAATCCTCTCTGCTGTGGTTGAGCTTTCCTATGAGATACGCCACGTCACGCCACGCCGACAGTAACTTGCGACTAGCCGTGGCGGACGGATGTGCCGTTGGAATTCGCTGGGGTTACTACTTCAGTGTTTCTTTTTCTTTTTCAGCGAGGCCACGTCACTTGTTACGCAGGTACAGTGCCTCCTACCTGTTATCCAATATTGGAGCGGGTAGAGCCTTGCAAGTGGCTAATTTAGGTACCATTGGTAACTGGTAATGAGCTAACGGCTTGGTGTTTGTTTTGGCAGGACAACAGCTGTTAACATGTCGTCTTCCGAGTCTGGGGAAGTGCGGCCCCCTGCCTCCAATTTCTCTACCAGAAGGGCTTGTAGGTCTTCCCAGGGGCCTGGCGGCAGGGGCAGTAGCTCTGGTGACGGCGTTGCTTACGGCAATGGAGGAGTGGCCAAGCACTCATCCCGTCACGTATCCCACCTTACGCGTGGAGTAAACATCAACCCCTCTGAACCTCAACCCGTGTCTACGCAGGATTCAGCCCTTCATTGTCAATGAAATGTGGTTTTGGAAGAACTGGCAGAATTAAGAGGTGAGATTACCAAGTTAAAAGCGGACAGACGGGTTCCTTCCAATTCGCCATGTGTGCCTTAGGTGTCGGATGTTTCCCCCGCTCATCGGCCTTTACGGGTGAATGATGGTACTGGTCCCTCGCATGGGCCACCAGGAGTGGTTTCACCTGCTAGTTTCTCAGGTTTTTTGGAGACCAGTAGTGAAAATGATGAGGCTTGTGTGCCGGGGCAAAGTGACAGTACCTTGCACCTCAGTGCTAAGGCGTTTGGCCCACCGGAGACGGTTTCGGCTGAGATTGATAAAAGCTTGGCAGACATGGTTAACTTCATATTTGACAATGGTTTGCAGGAAGAAGACTACAAATCTATCTGTGAAGACGAGATAGTGAAGAGGCCTTCCAATTGTCCTGCTCTTGAACCGGTGGAAAAACCCTCAGATTCTGGATGCACTTAGGGGGGAGGCGAAAAAGACCGACTTCCACCTGAAGGAGGTGAACAAAGATATTCTGAGAGCAGCAATTATTATTACAAAGTCGTTGTTGGTTCTTGATAAAGTGGCCCAGGAAGAAAATATCCCAGTGGTGGCCCATGAAGTGGGCATGATCAACGGAGCCCTGGCCTTGTTGGGCAATGCCAACTTCAGGAACAATTTAGTAAGGCGTTACGTTATGAAACGCGAGATTAATCAAAAATTCTCTCATCTGTGTACAGACAAAGTACCGATGACTCTGTTTCTCTTTGGTAATGACGTTTCGGAGTCAGTGAAGCAGATTGAGGAGTCAGTGAAGCTCAAGAATGCAATAACCTCCAAGAAGGCCACCCTCTACGTGGCGATTCCCTACTGGCAGGATAAGAGGCTTCGGGAATTCTGCTGCCTTCAGGGGGTTCTCCAGGTTCCAACCTTATGGGTTTCGGAAGCCGGCCTTCAGAGGGGCTCAACGGTCTTCCTCTGCTCTACCCAACACAGACTCAAAAAACGCCAGGAGCTGGGGCAGCTTCAAGCCCCCGTAGTAAATCAGGCAAGTGAATGTTTTGAAGGTGGTAGGCTTCACAAATTTATTCATGAGTGGCGTAGGATTACCAGTGACCTCATTATTTTGGACATTGTGGAGCACTGCCACCTGGATATTAATATGGATGACATCAAACATTTATTTTCAAGTAATCTAGAGTACAGGTTTAATACAGTGGAACAGAATATTATTAATGGGGAAATAAACAAGTTGCTTGGTCTCAGAGTCATTAAAGTCGCACATAGGCAGAAAAACCAAATTATCTCACCCATTATTCTGAGGATGAAAAAGAATGGGGAATACAGGATGGTTTTGAACTTAGAAAAACTAAATTTACATATCCCATACAAACATTTTAAGACGGAAAACTTTGAGCAAGCCATTAGTCTTATTAATGCAGGAGACTATCTGGCTTCTGTGGACCTGAGACACGCCTATTATTCAGTTAAGATTGCAGAAGACCAACAAAGGTTTTTCTGTTTCAATTGGCAAGGTGTAACTTACCAATTCACTTGTCTCCCAAATGGGGTCTCAGAAGGTCCTAGAATTTTCACCAAGCTTATGAAGCCAGTCTATTTGACTTTGAGAAATAAGGGTTATACTATTACTAGTTTCATTGGCGACTCTCTTATTTGCAGTAGTTCAATAGCAGGTTGCCTTGCGTGTGTGCATGACACTATTGCCCTCTTGAGGAAACTGGGGTTTTGTGTCAATGAGAGGGCAAGTCAGTTTTGGTCCCAACAAAACTAATTGAATATCTGCGTAACATTATTGACACTGAAAGCATGAGAATTTTGTTGCCCGAACGTAGAGTAATGACAAGATTGTCAGGCAATCATGCACAAGGACGAAGCCCAGATTAGACAAGTGGCTCAGGCTATTGGTCTTATGGTTGCAGCCACTCCAGCGGTTGTGCTTGGTAAGCTTCACTATAGGAATCTTGAGAAAGCTAAGATTGATGCATTAAAGCTAGGATGACCATTTCGGAGGAATGTGCCGACATAGAGTTGTTCACGGATGCCTCCACAATAGGTTGGGGTGGAACCCTTAAACAGCAGTCTATAGGTGGTAGTTGGTCGATGGAAGAGAGTTTACTTCATATAAATGTTTTGGAGCTTAAAGCAATTTTGTTCTGTCTTCAGACATTTCGACAGGAGTTAAGGAGTAAACACATTAAAGTATTTTGTGATAACACTACCACTGTAACGTACATTAATGAAATTGGTGGCACCAGATCACAGCTCTGTAATGACATCTCCACTCACATATGGGATTGGTGTGTGCTGAACAATGCTTGGGTGACCGGTTCACACATTCCAGGCAAAGACAATGTTGTGGCGGATGTAGCTTCCCGTAACATTAACAACAGGCATGAATGGAAACTGGATGTGCACACTTTCAGGTTGATCTGTGAGGTCTTTGGCACCCTTTCCATTGATCTTTTCGCATCCTGGCTTAACAAGCAGATCTCCCCCTTTTGGTCATGGAAACCAGATCCAGAAGCAACTTACTTTGATGCTTTCTCACTTAATTGGGCAAGATTCTCACTCCCTTATCTTTTTCCTCCTTTTGCATTGATCTCTAGGTGCTTGCAAAAAATACGGGCAGAGCAGGCAAAGGGGTGGATAGTGGTGCCATTCTGGACATCGCAGCCATGGATGGGGATGCTGCTAGGCATGCTGATCGATCACTCCAGACTGATCAAGAAATGGAAGGACATTCTGACGCACCCCTCGTCAGCAGAGGGTCACCCCCTCATGAATCACACTCAGTTGTTGGCATGCCTTCTGTCAGGAAATCCCTCTGAGAGCGAAGCATACAGAAAGAGGGTGCATAAATCCATCTTGAAAACCATGTACATGAAAACAGTACCGGCCACATCTTAAGAGATGGTCACAGTTTTGTTATAGAGGGGGCATCGATCCCCTTAATCCCACTGTGCCAAACATTATAAACTTTTTGACCTTTACTTTCCACAGGGGTGTTGGTTATAATTCTATCAACATGGCGAGAGGTGCACTGTCATCATTGGGCATAGTGGTTGATGGTTTTTTGGCAGGTAGTCATCCGCTGGTTAACAGATTCTTAAAAGGGGTGTTCAACTTGCGGCCACCAAAGCCTCAGTACACCAAGACGTGGGATGTCCAACCAGTGCTTCATACACTTAGTTCTATGTACCCCTTGGATACACTCAGTTTAAAGGAACTCACACTTAAACTTGTCACATTAATGGCGCTGACTCAGGCAGCTAGAATACAAACACATCATTTACTTATGCTCAACGGTATTTCCATGGAGGAATTATCTATTTCAATCCAGTTGGGGGACAACATTAAGCAATGCAGGCCTAAAGTTAATATTCAAAGTGTTACTTTTTTGGCTTATGATAAGGATGTTAGCCTTTGTGTGTGTGAGATCCTGCGCAATTACATCAATCGAACAGAGAAGCTCAGACCCATCGGGCAACAGACAGTAAATAAATTAATCATCAGTTTTGTCAAACCTCACAAACCTGTATCTAAGGACACTATAGCGAGATGGATTAAGGTTGTGTTGGGCATGGCTGGCATTGATACCTCTATTTTCACAGCAGGCAGCGTTAAGTCGGCAGCAGCTTCAAAAGCGAAGGCTCTGTTGGTGCCTATCGAGTGTATTATGGCTAAAGCTGGTTGGACTCGGGTGGCGACGTTTGCAAAATTCTATGATAAACAGATTGTTAAAGGCTCCGACCCGTTTCAAGATGCTATATTGCAAGTTGATCGCTGATGTTGTCTAGCAAGGAGGACCAGCGCTTATGTATATATGTTGTATATGTTCAATTATTTATTTTGTGGTTTGGAATCCAATAGGATGTCTTTATGAAGTTATTTCTCAAGTCATTTGTGGGGTTATGGGCTGCACAAAGGAACAAATGCTGCAGTTTGGGGAAATATTACCATGTTCCTTGAGCACAATAAAACTCATGTATATGTCCATAATGTATGTTTTCCTTTCTTGTTTTGGCTTGGGCACAAAGCAAGTAGTTACACTTTAGGTACGACACCCACATGGCTTCAAAACCTCATAGGAAAGCTCAACCACAGCAGAAGAGATTTGATGACGTAAAATTTAAAAAGTATACGAGACTTACCTTAGGTCAGTTGAAGTATGCTTGTAATTTTACGAAGAAAATCTCCTCTGCTAGGGGTGAGCTTTCATATGCCCTCCTCTCCCCACTCTTTTTTGGGTATATGTTATTGTCATTCATTTTGTAATTTCGTGTCATGTGGGTGATCGTAGGCTTTGAAAATCTGTTGGCGTGGCGTGACATGGCGTATCTCATATGAAAGCTCACCCCCCAGCAGAGGAGATTTTCTTCGTAAAATTACAAGCATACTTCAACTGACCTACGGTAAGTCTCGTATACTTTTTAAATTAGCCTTCAGAAATGTCGCCAGAACCAGAGCCGCCAACAGTGACGCTGACCCAACAGCCAACCTGGAGGCAACCACACCACCTGAGCTATCCGAGGCATGCTGCATGTCACTCGGAGAGCTCACCCTCTTAGGCACCCCCATCTGCACTGACACAGTTCCAGAGGCGATCGAGGCTGCCTCCCGCATCACTGCCAGGCTAATTGAACGAATGGAGAAAATCAACAGCCATGCTGTCCTGTTTTTCCTCTCCCGTGATGCCTCAGTTCAGTGTTGCACTTACCTCATGCGCGCTGCTCCCACTTTCCAGCCTACCCAGCAACTGCATGCCATCGACAAGGGGATGCGTACAGCCATCAAGTGCTCATGCAATGTCACCCTATCCAACGACAACTGGATCCAAGCCTGGCTACCGATCCGTCTGGGTGGCATCAGCGTTAGGCGTATGGAGGATGTCGCTCTCCCCGCCTACATCTCCTCCATGATTGTCACACAGGCACCGGTCTGCCAAATAAATGGTCGCACCAGCGATGGTATATCAGCCGTACTGCTGGCAGCCCTCCACACCTTCACCGAACGCCAATGTCCAGACATTGGCCTAAATACACTCAACGACGCGGCCAGGATCAGCCAACGACAGCTGGACAAAGCCATCAACCCAGGTCGCCTGGATGAGCTCCTGGAGCGCAGCAACCAGGTGCACCGTGCCTGCCTGCTCATGGCAGCTAAGTCTCATAGCGGAGCCTGGCTAGACGCCCTGCCAGTGTTAAACCTCGGCCTCCACCTGCCAGATGATGCTGTCCGCGCCGGAGTCACCCTCCAACTCAGCACGCAGGTCTGTATACTGCATCAGTGCAGATGCAGCGCTATGGCAGAAAACCTTGGCCACCACCAGCTATCCTGCCACCGCGACCCTGGCCGACTACTACGCCATGCCGCCCTCAACGACGTGATCCACCGGGGCTTGGCTACCACTGGAGTACCAGTGCTCCTTGAACCGCGGGGCCCGGACCGGGGGTATGGATGAAGACCGAATGGGGTGACTCTATACCCCTTCAGTGGAGGCTGATTGCTGCTGTGGGATGTGGCGTGCACCAACACCTTCGGCAACAAGCATGTCACGAACTGCGCCGTCAAACCTGGAGCCATTGCCCATGTAACTGAACAGCGCTACACGCCACTCTCAATGCGCTACCGCTTTGAGCCCCTGGTGGTCGAGACGATGGGAGTGCTGGGCCCAGCGTTTCAAAAGATCCTGCAGGAGCTTGGAAGAGAAATCACGGCAGAGATGGGAGAACAGCGGGAGACCTGCTGGCTGTCACAAAGGGTCAGCCTGGCAGTGGTAAGAGACAATGCGGCTGCCATCACCAGCAACCCTCAAACACTAGCCCCCGACGCTCCATACACACACACACACACTCACACACACACACACACACACACACACACACACACACACACACACACACACACACACACACACACACACACACAGACACACACACACAGACACACACACACAGACACACACACACAGACACACACACACACACACACACACACACACACACATACACACACACACATACACACACACACACACACACACACACACACACACACACACACACACATTGATACACACACACACATTGATGGAAACAAGTTCCCACCGCCAAAACAGCCATTACGGATCGAGCCTGGTATTTAAAGGGTTAACTGAGGATGATGTAAATATCGCCAAATCCATGGTGAGATTACATAACATTGAGGCAGAAGAGGATAAAACAAGGATTGAGATGAAAGTTGGAGGTGAGTGAATGTAAATATTAAGTTGAGAAGTTATTTGTAAGGATGAACGCCGCTGAGTCAACTTTCAATGAATGGCACACGGAAAGAAAGGATTTGAAGAAGGAAATAGATAACCTCAAGAAGGTAAATGATGAGAGAGTAAAGGAGATTGAAAAGTTGAAGTGTGAAAACAAGGGAGTAAGGGAAGAAGTGAGTGGATGTAAAAAATCACTTGAAAATGTATTGGAGAGGATTAACACTAATGAGTCAAATTTCTATGAATTGTGTAAGGAAAAATGTCATTTGAAAAATTAAATAGACAACCTCAAGAAAGTAAATGATGAGAGGATAAAGATGATTGAGAAACTAACAAGTGAAAATAAGGGGGACGAGTATGATATAATTTATTTGGACTTCAGTAAAGTCTTTGACAGAGTACCCCATAGGAGACTGTTAAGTAAAGTTAAGGCTCATGGCATAGGTGGGAAGGTACTATAATGGATTAGGGGATGGCTTACTAGTAGGGAACAGAGGGTACAGATCAATGGGAAAAAATCAGAATGGGGTAATGTCACTAGTGGGATACCACAGGGATCAATACTAGGACCGTTGTTATTCATAATCTATATAAATGACTTAGAGACAGGAATAAACAGTGATAGCAAAAAATTCTGGCAAATTCGCAATAATTTCTGAAATAAAACATCACATATTGTGAAATAACCATTCTTGAATATGATTTGATTGTAATCAAATGTCATATAATCGTTATATCGGCTTGGGAATGAATTTTTCATAACAATTCGTGGCGCGAAAGGCAAAAGGCGAAAGGTCACAAGAAGAAGAAGAAGACCAAAACAATCCTTTACAAAGGTCAACAACATAAATAGTTCATTGTTTCACATACAACCTGCTTCTTATATTAGCATTTACAATGCTCTCTATCTAGCCATCCGTCTATTACCACATTTAAATTACGTGTCGTATTCCAGCCTTGGCGACCTCTGGCAACTCAAGACAACCCTGTCTCCCTCAGCTGACGTCATTCTTTCTTGAGCGGACTCAGGTTTCAACAGTGCTTTCTTTGTCACTGCCCATCTGTCTTTCGTTTTCGGCCATATGGCTGAGTTCCCTGACCTCCAGGAGGGTTTCCTGTCACCTGCTATGGTTAATGGTGACGAACGGGTCTCCCCTCCGCCGGGCCTTCAACCAGTTGACGCAAGGAGGGAGACTCAACCACGCCATGTTGTCAATTCCGGCTCCTCTCATGGCTCTTCCTCTCCACTTCACTCCATGTCTTCAGGGAGTGGTGCAACACACTTCTCCAGGAGAGTCTGTGCTTCTTCTGGCTGCGGGAGAGTACTTGGAGGTGTAAAAAATGATCCACATACCGTATGTATTCCCTGTCGTGGTGGTTGTTGTGATGTAAACAACAGGTGTCAGGAGTGTGCTGATTGGAGCTCCAAGCTGGTTCTCAGTGCCCTTAAATACCAGCGGACATTGCAGAAGAGGCATGAGTATAAGGCTAGGAAGAAGGCCCCTCACACTTCAAGTCAGTCACATGGGGAGGTTAGGGTTGGGAACCATCCCCCTTCCTCCCCCACCTCTCACGCCTCGGGATCAACCGGTGGTTCGGTGGTGGGTTCGGTGGGCCCAGAGGATTCAGTGTCTCAGATTCCTGTGCCTTCTAAGGATTCTCCACCTGATATGTCTGTTTTCTTTAAAGGATTTGCAGCCTTCCTGGGTTTTCCTGAAGGGAGCCACAGTGTTTCACTCCCTACCATGTTATCAGAGATGGTGTCTAAGGAGGTAGAGAATAGATTAGCTCCTAATCCTGTCTCTCTTTCAGCTGCCTCCTTACCCTCGGTGAAGTCCGTTACCAACCCCCCTCCCGGCCCCAGCGCAAGGCAGAGTGTGCAGTCATTCCAAGCTGGTGTGCCAGTGGGGGGTAACTGGGGGAAGGAGAGGCATAGGGGTGGTGTAGGTTTAGATCAGGCACCATTTGATCCTCATTCCATGGGTAAGCGATCTAGACCACCCAAGGATGTTCAGTGGAGGATCAAGCGGTCACGTCCTGTTGTGGAGGGAGATCTGGCTCCACCACGTCCAGAATCTCCCTCAGGATGTGACCAGGGCTGGGACAGGTGTGTGTCTTCTGTACACCACTCCCGCCCACTGACCCGGGGTGAGGGTCAGGCTGTGTATTACCAGAGCACTTTGACTGAGGACTCGGTCAAGCCCACACAGCCAGAGGGGGGTGTTACACAGGCAAGGCCTAAATCCCCCCCTCGGTCCACAAGGCACACAGGAGCTCGAGGTCTGTCAGCCCCCTCCTCACATGCCTTCTACCACCAGGATCAGATCCATTTGGCTACTACACGCCATCAAATTGCGCCACCTGGATCTTGGATCGGGTCCATGAGGGATCCTGATCCACCATTCCCACCTGGATCCCTGGGTCCTGCACAGGGTGACCTCGAGGATCCGTGGGATAAGATTTCGGAGGACGATTCTGGCACGCGGTCCAGGGACCATGATGCAGTTCCTCTCCCACTTTTCCAATCCATGATGGCCTACATTACCCACTGCTTTCCGGAGGCACTGGGGTATGCAGAAGCGGCTCACCGACCTGCCCCGCCTGGGGAGGTTAGGCCTGAAATGGAGAAACATATCCGTCTTACCTGGGCCCAGCCTATGGATTTCTCTTTGGATTCTGCCACCAAGGCTCTTCTCCTGGCTACTGAAGGATCCGGACCATCTCTTGCCCGCTACCCGTCCAACAGATACAGAAGGATCTACTCCATTAGTGGTCATGAGTCAGCGGGGAAGGCAGCCAAGCTGAACACCGACTTGGCTCTTGCTCTCACCACTAAGGGGAAAGAATCCCAAGTGTTGGTTCAACATGCTGATATGACCCGCCTCGAACGCGTTCTCGCCCGTCAACGTGAGGCACAGAATTTTCTGTTTTGGGATGTGGGAGCATTCTACCGGCTCCTTTCTTCCCTACAGCCTGGACAAGAGGACAAGCTTCTAGCTGATCAACTCTTTCGGAGTATTCAGTTTGCCATGGTGGACACTGCCAAAGATTCAGCATTTGCCTTGACCAATGTAAAGGTCATGAGACGGGAGGCGATCCTGTCCCGCCTCCCACCGGTATTTAAGTCTGCGACCAAGGTGGACTTAAGGAAATCTGCAATTGACTCTGCATTCCTTTTTGAAGAGGCTCGAGTTCAGGAAGCCCTTCGGGTTGCAGACAAAGCAGCCTCCATCGCCTTCCAGCAAGCAGCGGCTCGGGCGCTGGTGAAGCCTCGTCCTACTTCAGGCACTCCATTGGTGGATCGTGCTTCTCGCACTAATCCTGTTGCTGCCTCTCATCGGCCCTCGACCTCGTCTGGTCGCACGGTCTCCTTTTCCCAGCCAAGAGTGCCCCAACGGCAGAAACCTGCTCCCAGACTCCCTTCTTCCCGCCCAAGAACGTCGGGCAAGTTTTTTCGGAAGTAGACCCTCGCCCCTCCCGGATCCCCATTGGAGGTTGCCTTGCCAACAATCTAGAAGACTGGATCACGATTGGAGCGGAGGCTTGGGTACTCGCCGTCCTCCGCGAAGGTTACAGGATTCCTTTCACGACACCACCACCAGTCATCTCCCATCCAGTTGGATTTCGGTCTTACTCCCTGGGATCCGAGAAGACCGAGGCATTAGATCACGAGTTTCGGCTTCTCTTAGAAAAAGGGGCATTAGAGGAGGCCCCAGGATCTCCGGGATTTTACAGCCACCTTTTTGTTGTGACAAAGGCCACCGGAGGCTTCCGCCCGATTCTCGACCTGTCCTCTCTCAATCGCTACGTCATCACCACTCGATTCCGGATGGAAACTGTAAGGACGGTCATGTCTGCAATACGCAGTCACGACTGGATGACAGCCATCGATCTCAAGGACGCCTTCCTCCAAATTCCGGTCCATCCAGACAGCCGAAAGTTCCTTCGCTTCATTTGGAAAGGCCTACACTACCAGTTTAAGGTCCTTTGCTTCGGCCTATCCACTGCCCCACAAGTTTTCACTCGGATGATGGGTCCAGTTTCAGCGGCATCCCATCGGCGGGGGATTCGTCTCCTCCGGTATTTAGACGACTGGCTACTGTTGGCCCACTCCGAACGGGAGGCCCTCGATGCAACCGAGTTCCTTCTCAACCTGTGCACCTCTCTGGGTATTCAAGTAAACTGGGGAAAGTCCCGTCTTACCCCGTCCCAGTCGATGATCCATCTGGGGATGGAGATTCAATCAACGATTTTGAAGATTTTCCCGACACAAGAACGCCTGGAGAACCTTCACCGCCAGATCGAGTCCTTCCTCAGTGTTCAATCTCCACCAGCAAGGGCTTGGTTGATCCTGTTGGGTCACATGTCCTCCCTCATCCATCTAATTCCGGGGGCCAGACGGCGAATGAGAGGCCTACAATTACATCTTTCCCGATCTTGGAACCGTCAGTTCCATCCAGACGACTTTCCAGTTCTTTGGGACAGCATGCTTCTGGAGGATCTTCAGTGGTGGTTGTCGGATCCCGGCCTACGGGTGGGACAGTCGCTACAATTGGCTTCCCCAGATGTGTGCCTGTACTCGGACGCCTCGACCCTAGGTTGGGGGGCGTCTGTTCTTCATGCCTCAGTGAGTGGTCTGTGGACCCCACAGGAGCGGTCCCTTCACATCAATCTCTTGGAACTCAGAGCCATTCGTCTCAGCCTATCCCACTTCATGGAGGACTTTCGCGGGAAAACGGTTGCAGTCTTCTCAGACAATGCCACGGCCCTGTCATACTTGGCCAAGGAAGGCGGGACTCGTTCAGGGATTCTCAATGCGGAGGCTCAGTCAGTTCTTCAGTGGGCGGAAGATCATGCCGTTCAGATCATCCCTCAGTTCGTGAAGGGGTCCTCCAATGTCCTGGCGGATTGCCTCAGCAGACGAGACCAAGTCATCTCTACAGAGTGGACTCTCCATCAGGACATCTGCAGTCGACTGTGGAGGACCTGGAGTTATCCCACAGTGGACCTCTTTGCCACGAGGCTCAACTTCCGGCTGCCGAACTTTGTCTCACCGTTTCGAGACCCCATGGCGATCGCCACAGACGCATTCCTTTACAACTGGGATTGCCGGGATTTGTACGATTTTCCTCCCTTTCCTTTGATCAGGAAGGTTCTCAACAAGTTGAGGACGGCACACCGCGCCACCCTCATCCTGATTACCCCGTTCTGGCCTCAGAGGGAATGGTTTCCGGATCTCGTCCAGGCCTCGGTAGACTCCCAGACGCCTTCCACATCGCAGAGACCTCCTCCGTCAGCCACACGTCCACAGGTTCCATCAGGCTCTCCCCATGCTACAGTTAACCGCGTGGAAACTGTCCAGCGAATCCTCCGTCACCAAGGCTACTCCTCTCGTGTTACGGAATTCCTGGCAAGATCTAAACGGCCTTCCACTCTTATGAATTACCAGCATAAGTGGAAGAAATTCCGGGAGTGGTGCAAAAGGGAGGGCCACACTGTTTCTAACCCCTCCAGCCAAAAGTTTGCTGACTTTTTTATATTTCTGAGGCAGGAGAGCAAGCTGTCTGTCTCAGCCATTAAAGGGTACAAGGCTATGCTCAATAGCGTGTTTGCCCTTAAAGGATTTGACCTCTCCTCGGATCCAGTTCTCCGGGAGGTGATTAGAACTTGTTCAAGGCAAGTACGCCGGCCACCTTGCAGACCTCCATCGTGGAATGTGGACGTTGTCCTTAGAGCCTTGACACGTCCGCGTTTTGAGCCTTTGGAACGGTCCACCTTCCGGGATTTGTCTAGGAAGACACTTTTCCTGGTGGCCCTGGCTACAGCCAAGAGGGTGGGTGAGCTCGCGTGCCCTGTCTATGGTCACAGCCACACAGGGAGAGGATCTCATTCTGTCCTACCTTCCTGAGTTTGTGGCCAAGACGGAAACCGGCCTTAACCCCATCACTCGGGAGTTCCGTCTTCGCAGTCTCTCTTCTATGGTGAGACATGAGGATGAGGAACGTCTACTTTGTCCAGTGAGGGCATTGAATTATTACCTGCGGCTCACGTCTTCCTCTCCTCGGTCTAGGAATCTTTTTGTCTCTATACGGGACCCCAAAAGGCCCATGTCTAAGGCGGCAATCTCCTTTTTTCTACGGGACACAGTTAAGACAGCGCACCAGTCCTTTCCTGAAGATCTCTGTCCCTTGTTCAAGGTCCGGGCCCACGACATCAGGGGTATTGCCACATCTATGCTCCTATGGAAGAACAGCTCAATTGCCTCCATTCTAGAAGCAGCCTGCTGGAGGGCTCAGTCAGTCTTTGTGGACTACTACCTCCGGGACTTTCAGAGGCAAGAAGGAGATGTCTTTGCCCTAGGTCCAGTGGTCGCCGCTGGGGACTTGGTGGGCTAACCCCCCATCACCATAATCCTTCAAGGCAGCAAGTGCCTTATCTTTGGGATTGCTTTAGTGGGCGTCATTGGAGGAGTCATAAGTTTGCCCTCCTCTCAGGACATGCGCTGGACGCCAGATGGGATTACAAGGAAAACTCCCGAGGGAAGTTACCCGGGTTAATTCCTTATGCACTGATCACTTTTCACTGGTTCCTACCTGGGCATGGTTCAGGACCAGTGGTGGCCACAGGGTTTTAGTGGCCTGTTGTTTAGACAGGGTCCACACTTCCTCTGATACCTGCACTGAAGATTCAACAAGGACACCCTGCCGGAGATCAAGAGTCCTCACCGGAAGCTTGGACACAATCTCCTTGACCTCACATGTCTCTGGATCCTAAATTTAGGTGAGACTAAGCTGAGTTTTTTAATGTGGACCATTCACCCTTTGTCGTATTCCATACCCGTGGCGTGACCCACCTCCTTTAATGTGGGAATCTGCTAATATAAGAAGCAGATTGTATGTGAAACAAATGACATTTTCAAACATAAAATGTATTTTTTCACTTACCTGCTTCTTATATATATATAATCCGCCCATCCTCCCCGCTACTTACCATTGCTTCAAGAAAGAATGACGTCAGCTGAGGGAGACAGGGTTGTCTTGAGTTGCCAGAGGTCGCCAAGGGTGGAATACGACACGTAATTTAAATGTGGTAATAGACGGATGGGTAGATAGAGAGCATTGTAAATGCTAATATAATAAGCAGGTAAGTGAAAAAATACATTTTATGTTTGAAAATGTCATATTCATTGGTCCCATGACGCTATTATAAGTCTCATGGAAAATGTTCATGAGCAGAAGAAGAAGAGAAGTGCTTCCTCCATAACGGCTTGTGTTGTTGTTATGATCAGCTGATTCCACAAGGTTAGTTCTTCTACGTGTGTGACCAGACTGGTAGTCGTATCGCTGTAAATCCAGAAAAAACGGAAGCCAGGCTAGCGTTAGCAAAATCTAGTGTGACCGTAGCTTCATCAGCTTCTATTATATACTCTGAATCATGCTTGAAATAAGATTTGAAACTATTTCCAAATATTTTGTTTGTTTTCTACGTTTTCACTGAGCATGGCAGGATAAAAGGAAAAGTACGTACGCCGGGAAAGTGATGTATGGTGATAAGATCATTGGAAAGAACATTGCTAGATAGAAGAGGAGGAGGAGGCAATGAAACCAACAAGCTGACTAGAGACCATCACCAATAAGGAATTACAATGGAGTTATTTTACACAGTCTCTGAGAAACGCTCCCTCGATGACACTCAGCAAACATCATAAGTTGATTAGGAATGTTAATTTTTTTCTTCTTGATGTTATTTATGGGTATATGAAAGTATGAGTGAATTGATTACGAGTGACTTAGGGTGTTGTGTTCAAGTTTTGGTTATATTTTACAATTACTCTCAACACTAAGGTGTTGTGTATCCTGCCATGCTCAGTGAAAACGTAGAAAACAAACAGAATATTTGGAAATAGTTTCAAATCTTATTTCAAGCATGCATGTATATTAGTATGGACTACATTGGCTATGTATGTATGCGTTTTCAGTTTAAAATTTCAATATTCCTGGAAATTAATGCAAATATGGTGTTTTTATTGGTGTCTTAGGATTTAATAATTGTCGCCCACCGATGACGTATGTTGACTAATTTGTTTTTGTTGCTCATAAACATATACTTCACATCACTGAGTTGTTTGCTTTTTGTTTGAGGTTTCTATGATGATTTTAAGTATTTTATTCAAATAAAAAACAAAAAATCGCCTCAGGACACATTTACGAAAGACCCGATTTCGAGTGCACAGTCACGTATGGTGTATTCTATGGTATTGCATATTAATATAAACTACATGGGCTATGCATGTAAGTGTTTTCAGATTGAAATTCCAATATTCCTGGAAATTATTGCAAATTTGGTGTTTTTTATTGGTGTCAGGGTTTAATAATTATCGCCCACCGATGACGTATGTTGACTAATTTGTTTTTGTTGCTCATAAACATATTCTTCACATCACTCTGAGGTGTTTGCATTTTGTTTGAGGTTTCTATGATGATTTTAAGTATTTTATTTAAATAAAAAAAAAAAAATCGCCTCAGGACACATTTGCGAAAGACCCGATTTCGAGTGCAGTCACGTATGGTGTATTCTATGGTATTGCATATTAATATAGACTACATGGGCTATGCATGTAAGTGTTTTCAGATTGAAATTCCAATATTCCTGGAAATTATTGCAAATTTTGTGTTTTTCTTGGTTTCTTAGGATTTAATAATTGTCGCCCACTGATGACATACGTTGACTAATTTGTTTTTGTTGCTCATAAACATATTCTCTACATCACTCTGAAGTGTTTTCTTTTTATTTGAGGTTCTTATCTTATTTCTAAGTATTTTATTTGATTTTTCTAAAAATCTGCTGTAAGACCGGTTTGCAAAAGGTCAGATTTCGAGTGTCCAGTCAAGTATAGTGTAGTCTATGAGTTGACAAATGCAAGGAAGAACCAAAGCTGTTTTATAGATTTATTAATTGAAAAATAAAACAAAGAAATTATAACCAGATTGAAGGAAAATAATGAAGTATATGAGGACCCGAAAGAAATGAGTGAAGTGCTAAATAAGAATTTTGATAAAGTATTTACAACTGAATCTGACTTTGAAAAGCCACAAGGACAAGTGAAGAAAAACGAGATGTTGGAAATTAAGATAAGTAAAAAAGAGAGAGAAGAAATTATAAAAGAAAAGCTATAGGACCAGATGGAGTATCAGAATACATATTGAAGGATTGTAGACAAAAAATGGCTGAACCAATTCATGATATAATTGAGTGTTCTATTAAAACAGGAAAAGTCCCCAAAGAATGGAAAAGAGCTGATATAATGCCTATTTACAAGAATGAAAACAAAGAAGAACCACTTAATAATAGACCAGTGTCATTGACCAACATAATGTGCAAGATATGTGAGAAAGTCATGAAGAAACAATGGACTGATTACTTACAAAGAGAAGGAATAAAAACAGATAGACAATTTGAATTCAGACAGGAAGATTGTGTGTCACCAACTTATTAAATTTTTGTTCAAGAGTATTAGATATAACATAAGAAAGAAATGAATGGGCAGATTGCATATATTTAGACTTAAAAAAGGCATTTGATAAGGTTCCGCACAGGAGATTACTATGGAAGTTGGAACACATTGGAGGATTGAAAGGAACATCAAAGAATTGGATGGAAGACTACCTGAAAGGAAAGGAAATGAGAACAGTAGTAAAGGATGAAAAATCTGAATGGAGAGAAGTGAAAAGTGGAGTCCCACAGGGATCAGTTTTGGCACCAATAATGTTTTTAATATATGTAAATGACATGACAGAAGGAGTAAGCAGTTACATAAGTCTATATGCAGATGCAAAATTACTAAGAAAGATAGGAAACCACAAGGATTGTGAGAAGCTACAGAATGATATAAACAAAATATATGAATGGAACAAGACATGGGAAATGTAATTTAATGCAAAAAAAATGCCATGAATTGGAAATGGGAAAAAGTGCAATGAGACCCTCATGGACGTATAAGTTTGGGGAAAATATTATATCATTAGCAAAAGAAGAGAAAGATTTGGGAGTGGTAATACAGGACAACTTATCACCAGAGAAACATATAAATAGAATATTTGGTGACACTTTCATGATGCTAAGGAATATACGAATGGCTTTTCATTTCCTACATAAAGAAAGATATGATGAGAAAAATTATAGGAAGCAACTGACCAATACAAGTCCTGCCTTGGCTGCTGCAAACTGTGTGAGGATCCATTCATAACTGTTAGGGCCCCAGATCCCCAGGCGGTCACCACGCTCCAGACCCAATGCTCGAAGACCACCAGCAACACGATCACTCTAATGAAAAGAAGAAAAGGATTACACTTTGAAATTAATGTTTAAAAGCATGTGGAAGAGATGTCTATATGAATGGATAGAAGCAGGAATTAAGATAAATGCAGAATATTTTACTAATTATCTACAGATGAACTACAACATATTGTTTTACAATGACACAGAGAAAGCCAGAAAGTGGGTGTGAAAATTATTATGAATAAAACAAAAGCGTAAACAGACTAGTTAAATTTGCGGGAGGCCTTTGTCCTAGGTGTGGAAATTGAACCTAGCTTGTCTATCTACTTATTACCAAGATGGTGTTTAAATAATTAACTCAGATTAAGTAACAACTAAGAGATAGAATGTCCACTACTTGTGGATTGAGCAATGAAAAAGTTAGTCAACATAAGTATTATTATCTTATCAGATTAGTTAAGATAATTTTATTTCTACAGCGCTAGGCTAGACAAGTATTATTTATTATTCCATGTGAGGAAAAAGTTTAAACAAAATAATAAAACTTGATTGCTTTTTATTCGTGATGGGTTGTATTATGTTGAGGATCTGTACTGTAACGGCACTGCTCATGCGGTAACACAAACATCTTTCATACATTCATGCATCCTGTCACTTCCTGAATCTTGATATTATTCTTATGTATCAGGAAAACGTGATTTAATTTTGCAAATGCAGTCTAATAGCTTGTTTTCATGTATTACGTCACAAGATTCCTAGAATGTGCAATAAAATTTATATTTCACTGAGAGACTACGAGAAATGTATAAAAACGCTCTACCCCTCTGGAAACGTAAATAAGTAGTATATGTATATGTATTAAAAAATCAAATAAAAAAATCCGCTTGTCTCCAGACCCTATAAAGAGGACAGTAGGAGAAATAGAAGCAGGGTGTGGAGATCCAATGTAGTGTGAGAGAAGTCTTGACACTTCTCCTTTAAAAGAGTTCAAGTCATAGGCAGGTGGAAAAACAGACTAAAGAAGAGAGTTCCAGAGTTTGTGTAAGGGATGAAAGAGTGAAGATATTGGTTAACTTTTGCATTAGAGAGATAGACAGAATAGGGATGAGAAAAAGTAGAAAGCCTTCTGCAGCGAGACCGCGGGAGGGGTGGAGGCATGCAGTTAGCAAGTTCAAAAGAGCAGTCAGCATGTAGATAACGGTAGAAAAGAGATAAAGATGCAACATCGTGTCGGTGACTTAAAAAATCAAGACAGTCAGTTAGAGGAGAGTTAATGAGATGAAAAGCTTTAGACTCCTCCCTGTTTAGTAGAGCTGTGTGAGTTGAATCCTCTCAGACATGGGAGCCATACTCCATACATGGACGGATATGGCCCTTGTACAGAGCAAGCAGCTGGGAGGGAAAGAAAAATGGACGCAGACGCCAATGGACACCTAATTTCTTGGAAACTGATTTAGCTGGAGTAGGGATATGAAATTGACAGTTTAGATCTTTAATAAAGGATAGACCGAGTGTGTTTAATGTGGAAGAGAGGGACAGTTGAATGTCATTGAAGAAGAGGGGATAGTTATCGAGAAGGTTATGTCGAGTACAAATTGAGTACGTATTTGAGGCATTAAACAGAACCAGGTTTGCTCTGCCCCAATCAGAAACTAGTAAAAGATCAGAAATTAGGCGTCCTATAGTATTTCGTTTTGAATCACTTAATTATTGTTGGGTTGGGGGATTGTTGTCAGGGCCTCTGAAATATACTGGACTGGGTTTTGCGATGTTGACGTCTAAAAGTTTGACAGATTTTCAGGTTTTCAGTGGATTGAAATGTTGTACTGTTACTCGATATTAGTAAACTACCAGATAATATAAATGAAAACTGAGCCAATCATCGTGTTCATGATTTATTAATGCATATCATGAGCATAAAATAGTTACAGTAACACTGCACCTATATTAAGATCATTGAAGAAAAATGAAATAGTGCATAAAATTTTTTTTCGCATATATTTTACTTAAACTCACTGTAACTCCTTTAGTTTTTTTTGTATTGAATTTTCAAACACTGATTGAAAATCTGCACACTTTTCCAATCTTTATGGTATGTACAAGTCTGAGGTCATTCTGAGGTTGTATTTAGCGCTAGTTAGACCCCACCTAGATTATGCAGCTCAATTTTGGTCCCCTTATTATAGGAAGGATATAGGCTTCTTGGAGGCAGTTCAGAGAAGAATGACCAAGATGATTCAGGGGCTGAGAAATTTACCCTACAAAGATAGGTTAAAACGTCTTAATCTCCACTCCCTAGAGAGAAGGAGGGCAAGAGGGGATATGATTGAGGTTTTCAAATGGGTAAAAGGAATTAATAAGGGAAACATTGATCAGGTTTTAGAATTTAGTAGCCAGGATAGGACACGTGGAAATGGGTACAAGCTAGAAAAACTTAGATTCAGGACAGACATAGGTAGATATTGGTTCACAAACAGAGTTGTGAACGATTGGAATAGGCTGGATAGACACGTAGTAAGTGCTGAGTCAATAGGTAGCTTTAAAAGACGGCTGGATCAGAGTATGGATAGGGATGACAGGTGGGATGGCTAAATATTGGATTATTCCAAGGGTGGGGGACAAGGAACTGCCTCGTGTAGGTCATTAACTGGCCTCTTGCAGTCTCCTAATTTCTTATGTTCTTATGTTCTTACAGTAAAACCTTGATATAACGAATCCGCTTATAGCGAATTTTGGATATAACGAACGTCATTTCCTGGCCGAACCAAGTCGGATATAATGAACCAGAGTTCGTTATATCCGAGGCGTGAGGTGAGCCGGCCGAACTCTCCACTTTGTTTGAACATGAACACGCTGACGCGCACGCCACTCAGTCCACAGTGTCTCTCACTGTGAAGAGTTGGTCGTGCTCGTACTCTTGCCACTTGCTATCTACTATGTACCTACTACCTACTGAGAAATGGCTTCCAGGACTCCTATTAACGTCTTAACCAACGAAACCCCGTATATAGCAAACTCGTTCAGTATTTTTACCGAACTTCGGATATAATGAATTATCGGATATAACGTCAGACATCCCGCCCCAATTGGTTCATTATGTCGAGATTTTACTATACTGATAAAAAATATTAGGTGATTATAATAACCGAGAAAGTTGTTAAGCAAAATATCCCTATAGATGTAACTAGGCCGTCACGTGCCAGTTTGCAGTAGTTTTACTTTTTGGGCCATTTTAACCACTTAATGTTGTTTTTTTTTCAGTATTTTTTACATACCATAAGGATTGGAAAAGTGTGCAGATTTCAAATCAGCTATTAAAAATTTAATACGAGTAAAACTAAGGAGTTACAGAGAGTTTAAGTAAAATTGTAAGAAAATTTTTTGGCAATTATCAATTTATCAATTATCTTAATATTTAACCACCTAATATTTTTTTTATCAGTACTTGTTACATACCATATAAATTGGAAAAGTGTGCAGATTTTGAATCAGTGATTGAAAATATAATGCAACTAAAGCTAAAGAGTTACAGTAAGTTTAATAAAAAAATGTGACAAAAAATGTTTAAGCACTTTCATTATTAGGTGCAATCTTACTGTAATTAATGTATGCCCCTGAAATGCAGCAATGTATCACATACACGATGGCAGGCTCAGTTTTCCTTAATATTATCTGATAGCTTGGTAATATTGGGTAAG
>JAXIVD010000928.1:0-12500 GCA_036785275.1 Cancer borealis | reverse complement strand
AGGCATTGAATTTCACAAATATTGAGGGATTTCGAGAGCGATGTCACTCACCTGTTGACGCGATCAAAAGTCGGAGCTGAGTGACGCTCTCTGGGGAAAAAAAAAAGGCGGGAGATGAGAAGGGGGGAAGGGGGATTTTCGAGAATATTCCTCCTTTGATCTTATTATTAATTGATTTTTGAGACATGAAATAGTTATCAGTTTATAGGAAATTAATTTTGACGCTAAATAAGTAACATTTAGATATCTATTGAACTTGATCTCTGGGTTACTATATAGGGAAAATTCTGGTGTACGTGACTGATAGCACATAGGTACGTGAGCTCGTGGTCACATCACATGATGCAATATTACGTCATTCTTAACAAAGTTTTGTGAGAAGATAACTAAGTAGGTTAATTATATTAGACTATGGAGAGCATTTTGACAAGTTAATGACTATTAATAGTGATTAGATTATGATACTAATTTCTTCCCATAGAAAACTGTCTTGTGGGGGGGATGACTGCATAGGATTTGAAAGTTTGGAGAAACAATTCTAATATAAACATATAGTATAAAATTATGAATGATATGTGAGTAAAAACATTTATATAATGCAGTATCACCTTGGGAATACAGGATCTAAGGGCATACTAAACAAAACAAAAAGGTACATTCAGTAGGCCTGTTTGAGATAAAATTGGAGGCATCACACGACTTTTCTCTCCGGGTGAAATCTTTTTACTCACTAATAATAAAAATAAATTACATCCTAACATGTTTACAATTTAGGAACTGGTTTAGTGGTCACTAAAGTTACAATCCACCTTGGTTTTCCATCAGTCTAACATTCACTCGATCTTCCCCATCACTCCACTACTTCTGCAGCCCTTCCTGGCTAAAACACTGGCAACGTAATATGTGGTTCCTGAGAAACCAATTGCCGGGCTACTGCTGCTACTTGGCTGTAGTTCAGATTATTGTAGGGCACACCCCAGTCCACATACTCATGAGAGAAGTATGGATGATCTCGTCAACTGTACAAGATCCCGGACACTCGGTAGCTAAGTTGAGCCTTCCCTACCCTTGGCTTTCACACCAAAACAAACAATAACATAAATTCTCAGTCATTCATCTTCATTTGCTCACAACATTCGCATTCAATCACCCTTCATTCGTTTCCGCAGCAAGTGGTCATACAGGAAGCATTTGACAGAGCTTAGGCTACGTCCTGATGTCTCCTCCATCTCCTAACACCGGCAGACTGTAGCTTAGAGGCCTAATCACACTACTACCAGGTGTGATTCCCTCACGTTAAAGTGGCCTACAGCTTCCTGAACTAGTACATTGTGTGAACTGCACACAATCCTGTGAACTTATCTTCTACTTCAAAAGTTCACCACTCCTTCAGGGCTCAAACTAGGTCCGGGGAATTAAGGTGGATAGTCTAACGACCTGTCACACCTGGGTCGATTCACAAGCAACATATCTCCAAGGGGACTGCAACTTAACACCACTAATTATCCAAACCTGTTCCTCTACACCTTAAAACTAACACCCATTGTGGCATAGTTCTTTGGGGTTGTTTCTGCCCAGCCACTGTATCCACACTCCTCAATACATCGCTGAGTATTTGTTTTAGGGTGGTAAAGGAGTGTTGGCATTCTTTTGTCCAATTAAATTTAGTATTCTTTTTTGTGAGGTTGTTTAGGGGGGCTGCTAATTTGGCAAAATTTTGGATGTGTTTACGATAGAAAGAACACATTCCTAAGTATCGTCTGACTACTTTAACTGTGTTGGGAGGAGGCATTTTTTTGATGGCTTCTACATTTTTAGGGTCAGGTTTACATCCTTCTTTAGAGACCAAATGGCCGAAAAATTTTACTTCTGCCTCTCCAAAAGTGCATTTGCTCAAATTTAATTTGATGCCACTTTCCTCTAGGGTCTGAAAGATCTTTTGGACTCTAGTTAACATGGTGTAAAAATCAGGGGCCCACAAGATTATGTCATCCAGATAATTTCTAACCCATCCCTCCTTCAGTAAAGGGGTTAAGATTGAGGCCATTTGTCGAGAGAAGATGGCTGGCGAGCAGGACAATCCAAACGGGAGTCTGCGGAAGCGATATAATGATATTCCATCACTAAAGGTGGTAATGTCTCGAGAACTGTCTTTGATGGTAACTTGGAAGTAGGCTTCCTTAAGATCCAGGGTGGTATAGAAAGCCTGGCCCGAGGCTTGCTCGACTAATTCGTCCAACCTTGGGAGAGGATAAATGTCAGTGGCTAAATGAGTATTTACTTTTCTGTAATCGAGACACATCCTCTTAGAGCCATCTGATTTGCTCACTAATACAATCGGGCTGAGCCATGCAGCAGTCGATTTTTCTATAATTTCCCGGGCTTCCATATCTTCTAGCATTTGGCTAATTATTTCCTTTGAGGCTTCAGGATACCGGTACATAGGGGCCCTCACAGGACTGTCATCTGTCAACTGAATCTCCACAGGGGGGACATTAAGGGTTCCCAATTCTCCCTCTTCCAGCAAAAATAGCTGATCATGGGCTAAGATGACTTTATTTAATTCTGCTTTTTGTGTTTTCCTTAAATGGGACATGGGTAATTTAGATAATAGGTGATTTAACTTTTCTTTACGTCCTCCAGGAATACTAGGTTGGTCGGAATGGGGAAGGAGGTCATTTTGAATGTGATGTACTGAAGGTGAATTTACTTCGCCCTTCTCATACTAGCCAAAAAGGGTGCCTATTTAAAAAAATTTGGGTACTTTGGTGTTGTTAGTTACTGGGCAGGGAATAGTTTGATCATCATTTACGTTAACACAAAAGGGGTGACAGTTACTGGAGGGTTTTCCTTGTGGGTGTACTATGAGGGTGGTACCAGTTTCTTCTGCAACCGTTAGGGGAATGAATTTGGTTTGATATGGATCTAGCCGAATTTCTTTGGGATTATGCAATTGGTTCTCAAGTTTTAATGATATTATTGGGGGAGGAAGTTGAGTTACGTTACGGACTGCACTTTTCCGGGGTCGAATTTGGTGGACGGCATAAGGAGCCTTTCCCCAATGAAATAACTTCTCAGGATCCCATAGGAATGAGGAATGGAATAAGATGTCAGTTCCCAGCAACATGTCTGCTTGCAAATAGCTGTTTGGAACCACTGGGACCCATTTCTTTACTACCGTTTGCAGCCCAATACCTACTTCCACTAACACTGAACCCAGTATTCTGAGGGGTGTTCCTGTTACTCCTTGGAGACAAGGGAAGCTTCTTTTCTGGTGGAGTTCACAACCTAATTTACTTCTGGTGGATTCTTTCATTAAAGTGTAACTACTACCAGTATCTACCAAAGCTGACACTAATTTATTGTTTACTGATAGTTGAATTATAGGAGAGGTGGGAGCCTATGTTAGTAAGCTCTGATTCTGGTTAACTTTTCCTGGGCAATTGGCATTTCCCCTTCGGCAATTCATGCGTCGGCAGTCAAAGCACGACCCATCATGGGGAGCTGAGGCACATTCTCTCAGGTTGTGAGTGTGGGAACGACAATAAGGGCAGAATACTTTTGGCTTGGGAGAGGACCATGACCGTCCAGAAGGAGTAAGGGACTGATACTGATGGTATTGACTGGGTGGGCTAATTGATTTAAGCTGGCTTAATTGAGTTGTCAGGGCCTTCATCTGTTCCTTGAGATCCTCTATCTCGGACTTGCTTTCTGACTCTGGGGAGGGGGCTGGGGCAGAAGTTAGGGGTCGGGTGACTTTTGGTCTTACTGACTTTTCATTTTCCCTGGACACCTGCTGTACAGATGGGGTTTGTGTTTCCAAGAAAAGTTGTCTTTGGTACTCAACTCTGTCCAGGAATTTATTTAGGGGGTAGGCTTCATCTAAGAAACCTTCCAATTTATCTTTGAGCTCTCGTGGTAGCCCTTGCCATACCTTTCGTTTTAGGTATTTGTTTCTATCGGAATTTTTCATTTGGAAATTTAGACTCTAAAGTGGCGTATTTGCAAATGGTTCTATTACAAAAGATTTGTGGGCTTTCTCCCCAGTCATAAAATTCATTTTCTAAATCCTGCCACGCTCGTTCTAGATTCACATCTACAGCAAACTCATCTTTTAATAGCTGACAAAAATGACTCCATGAAAGGTTCGGCTGTTTTCGTTGGTGGTTATGTATGAGCATGACTATTTCTGATCCTAACCTGCTTTTGGCGACTTGGATTCGGGAGGCATTCTCGGGTGTGGCCTGTTCTATCAATTCAATAAACATTTGGAGGCGTGTTGAAGCCTCTAGGCCCTCCAGGTGGTTTAATTCGAGCATGGGGATGTCTCTCGGTTTGGTTACTGGGGGGCGACTAACTACAGGTGAGGCAAGGGTCTCTTCCTGTTTGATGACGCGACTTCCTATTCTCTCTATTACCGCGGCCTGTTGTCGTACCACATTTTTTAATTCTTCGATTTCCCCTCTCATTATTTCGGAGTTTTCAAGATTCCGATTGCCCTCTACAATCTCCATTTCTCTATCTTCATACTCCATTTTGGCTAGTTTGTACCTTAATCTAGGCTACTTTATGATCTAATCCGACTCTTCCCCATCCATGAAATTTCTTATGGTTTTTCTGAGTTTGCTTTTTACTCTTTGTTTATCTTCTTGATTCCATTGAATTCCATCCTCTGATAGGTTCTCTACCCAAAACTCACTGTTGAAATGGATTTGTTGATTGGGCAGGTGTTTTTGTAATTTTTTATTTATGGCCCTTTGTACTTTCCTATAATCCTGATGGGACATGAATTCTTCATTGGGGTAGAATCTGGGTTCTATTAAGCATACCCATACTACTGCTTGGCAGTCTTGTTCAATAGACTCTATTATTTGGCTAATGTTCTCTACAATGTCTAGGATTTGATTCCTGGTCAATATCATTACTGCCTATCCAAAGTATACATAGGTCATGTTCCCAGTTTAGCACTTCATTCATTCGGGTATCATTATTGAAATTGTCTGCTCTACCTCCAGGTGCTCGGAATATTCTTATTTCTGTATTTTCCACTACTAACTTGTTTGGAATTTGACTATGACCCACCACTGAAATTTTCCACATTCTCCCTTGTTGTGGTAATGTTAGGCAGTGCTCAAAACACTTTGAATCCCACCGCTTAAGCTATTAGTGTGGTGCCCGGGGGGGGACGGGGGCGTTATTTTATTTATTGTTGTTAATTGTTGTTATTTTATTCTTTATTTAATTTGTTTTACTTTCACTTCACTGCTGAAGGACCACCAGTGTGGTGCCTTGTCATTAAATTAACTTCTAATGGGGAACTCTTATGGCAATTAACAAGATATTTACTTTGATTAATTATATTTATTAATGGTCCCTGATGTTGGACATTTCCCTGAATATCAAAAAAAAAAAAGCTGCCACCACCTCCAAAGGTTTAATGAGAATTAGAGGATTCTCAGGGAATTTAGTTTCTTCGTAAAGGGAGGTTAAAATATTCTAAAGAGAAAATAATTACTACCAGGGAAATATAGGTGACCAATGAAAAGAAAAGGGGAACTGATTTAACAATTTAGTTATTTGGTAGAGTGGACTGAGTTTCAATAAGGCACATGGATTCGTGGATTTGTTTCATATCCTTTTTCAAGAGTGTTGAGCACTTCCCCACACTTACCTTACCACACCAACGGAGGTTATTATAACACGGAATCACTTCCTCAGATTTTACTTGAGTTATTTATTTACTGTATACTTTGAATATCACAGGCTGATCATTGAGTCTTAGAAACACAGCTTAGTTATAGTATCAGACAACTTAATGGCTCATGGCAGAAATAACCTTCCTCAAAAAGAAAATAAATACCGAGTTGGCAATACTTATCTCACCCCGAAATACCAAACTCTTCACACATTACAAGTTATACCCTTGACTCCCTTCTCTGAAAAACATCACCTTAAAGTAATATTATAATTTTGTAACTGGGCCTGAGAGCAGTTAAAGAACCTTTTCTCAGGGAATTTCCGAAATTAAGGTGATCTCAATATTTCTGGTTATGCAGACATAGTATAATTCTTCCTCACTAAGTAGGAATACGCGATTCCTACTCCTGAATACATGGGCTGGGTCTATCAGACCGTCCTACGTGACACATAGTTCCCTAGGCTTAACTCGGAAATTTGGCATTGGCTTTCTAGCCGTTCATTTAACTACAAAAACAAAAGAAAGTAAATGAGAAATTGGTGTAACTGTCGTAGAGGCATTCTTTCCCTGTTGACGCGATCAAAAGTTGGAGCTGAGTCAGTATAATTCACTTCCTTAACTCAGAAGTTAATACACAGTCACAATAACATATAAATTACCGTGAAAAATATATATTGTACACCATGAAATATTTTGTAGGGGAACAGGGGATCATGCGGTTTTGAAACCACGTTGTCCTTCTTTAAGAGAAGGAAATTGGTATTATCCACTTATAATAGATCTCAATAGGGGTTTACATATATTGTCAGGCTACTGGGGAAGATTATGGATTATATATTAATGGTGAGAGGCATTGAATTTCACAAATATTGAGGGATTTCGAGAGCGATGTCACTCACCTGTTGACGCGATCAAAAGTCGGAGCTGAGTGACGCTCTCTGGGAAAAAAAAAGGCGGGAGATGAGAAGGGGGGAAGGGGGGTTTTCGAGAATATTCCTCCTTTGATCTTATTATTAATTGATTATTGAGACATGAAATAGTTATCAGTTTATAGGAAATTAATTTTGACGCTAAATAAGTAACATTTAGATATCTATTGAACTTGATCTCTAGGTTACTATATAGGGAAAATTCTGGTGTACGTGACTGATAGCACAT
This sequence comes from Cancer borealis, assembly GCA_036785275.1. NCBI lineage: Eukaryota > Metazoa > Arthropoda > Malacostraca > Decapoda > Cancridae > Cancer > Cancer borealis. The sequence continues at coordinate 5,644 of JAXIVD010000928.1, read as the reverse complement.
AGGTACGTGAGCTCGTGGTCACATCACATGATGCAATATTACGTCATTCTTAACAAAGTTTTGTGAGAAGATAACTAAGTAGGTTAATTATATTAGACTATGGAGAGCATTTTGACAAGTTAATGACTATTAATAGTGATTAGATTATGATACTAATTTCTTCCCATAGAAAACTGTCTTGTGGGGGAGATGACTGCATAGGATTTGAAAGTTTGGAGAAACAATTCTAATATAAACATTAATATAAACATATAGTATAAAATTATGAATGATATGTGAGTAAAAACATTTATATAATGCAGTATCACCTTGGGAATACAGGATCTAAGGGCATACTAAACAAAACAAAAAGGTACATTCAGTAGGCCTGTTTGATATAAAATTGGAGGCATCACATATATAAATATATATATATATATATATATATATATATATATATATATATATATATATATATATATATATATATATAAATATATAAATATATATATATATATATATATATATATATATATATATATATATATATATATATATATATATATATATATATATATATATATATACAGTGGAACCTTGACTTACGAGTTTAATTCATTCCGTGACCGAGCTCGTAACTCAATTTGCTCGTATATCAAATCAATTTTCCCCATTGAAATTAATTGAAATGCCATTAATCCGTTCCAGCCTCCAAAATACCACCCAATTTTTTGTTACGTGTTTTTAAATAGGAAAAATATATTTATAAATAACAAATATTGTATAAAAACATAATAAAAGATAATGTAAAGGCCCCCACACACTACCATGCATGCATGCGCAATCATGCATGATTCACAAACACGTCAATCACTGGCTTTGGCCACACACTGTCACTCATGAGTGCACATGCATCAGTTGGCGCGCGTCACTCAGCCAGTCAAGATGAGTAGGGAAGCTGCTTGCGTTGCCATTATTCTTGCCCTTGAGAACATGGAGCCAAAGAAGAAAAGAAGAACGGTGTGGATGAAGGACTGGCTTCAGAAAAGGCATGAATTCACCCACGACAACCTTCTACAAGAACTTTTAATATCTTCTGCAGACTACAAGAATTTCCTACGTATGGACAAGGAAACTTTCATCGTTTTGCTTGAAATGGTTATGCCACACATACGGAAGGTGGACACAAAATTAAGGGATTCAATATCTGCAATTGAAAGGCTTTCTAGTACTTTACGGTTCCTTGCTACTGGCCAGTCGTTTGAAGACCTGAAGTTCACCACAGCAATCTCTCCACTTATAGGGACGAATTCCTGGAAGAGGCCCTAACGGGCCTGTGACTCCAGTACGGCAGCCTCATTACGACACTGCCGTATATATTTTTTATTTATGGGAGATTTGTTTTCTCCCCCCTGAAAGCGGGTCACAAACCCCGTCTGAGATCAGGTACCTCATTACTGTTTGGTGAACAGGGACCACACACTTATAAGAGACTTGGTCCATATGTCTCCTACCCGGCGCGGGGATTGAGCCCGCGACCTCTCGCTTGTGAGGCGAGCGTCCTAACCACTAGACCACCGGGTGTTGCCACAGTCTTGGATCTATTATCATGGAGACGTGTAGTGCTATTGTCACTGTGCTGAAGGAGACTATTGAGGTAAGGGTAAAAATACAAATGTACTGCCACTAATTATGTAATATAATGACTGATATCATCCTTGTACAATGTAAACAAAACCATGGTAAGGTCTTGGTTAATAACTTGTAGGCTGCAATTCACATCTACATAATTCTAATCCACATAATGATTACCTACAGTACAATAACCTCTGTGCAATGAAAGCTAATAGAAAATATACTGTTCAGTGTCATTTAGTGACGCATGTGTACGGAAAGGATTTGTATTGTCTGTAGCGGAGGATGGTGGCATATCATTCCTCATGGAAGAGTTGGAACCAGTGTCAGGTGAAGGGACAGAAACCGGTGTGGAGACCCTCCTGGGATCAAAATTACCTTCATTAATCTTGATAGAATGACGGTGCAATGTCCCCAGCCGACCCTCAAAAAGGATGTCATTTATACCTTTTCTTGCATATATCTGTTGCTCAGCACTCAGTTTCTTGAATTCTTGCGCCCAACTCCTTGCTAACACATCTGTATCGTTGTCATTTCTCTGAAGACGACTGCATGCCAGTGCTAGAAGTTCAGTGCGTTTAGCTTCTACATCTATCTTCTTTTTTTTGTTGGATGAGCTTGCCACCATCTGTTCTGCCTCACGTATGTCAGCACGGGAAGTATTCAGTTCCTACAAAAGAAACCATTATTGTCAAAAGTTTGTTACGTAGGGTGGAATATTTAATGAATAAAAGTAAAAAAAAAAAAAGTGGGTTCAGCAAATAATAGTGTAAATGATGAGTGAGCAAGATGCAAGCTAACCTAACCTAACCTAACCCACTATAGTTCAACATTATCCGTAAAAAAATATTTTACGTTTCTCGTTTACAGATACCACAGACAGAAGGTGAATGGGTGGACGTAGCTGACGCATTTGAAAGGATATGGCAGTTTCCACATTGTATTGGGGCCATCGATAGGAAACACATACAAATTACCAAGCCCAGTGGTTCAGATTCATACTACTACAATTATAAGCACACATTCAGTGTAGTACTAATGGCTGTTGTTAATGCTAATTATGAGTTTATAATGGTAGATGTCGGTGCAAATGGTAGGGTTTCCGATGGTGGTGTTTTTGCTAACACAAACTTTTGCAAACAATTGAAAGAAAAAGCACTTCACATCCCTGAACCAACCTCTCTGCCTGGATGTCAAGATATTGTGCCATATGTTTTCGTGGGAGACGATGCATTCCCATTAATGGAGAACCTAATGAAACCTTATGCTCAAAGGAACCTCAGCAAAACACATGATATTTACAATTATCGAGTGTCACGGGCACGACGTATCGTTGAGAACACGTTTGGAATAATGGCATCACGATTTAGAATTCTTCTATCTACAATCAATTTATGTCCATCCAAAGCATCAACAATAGTGTTGGCTTGCTGTTATCTACATAACCACCTACGTAAGCGATATGTACAGGCATATTTGGAGGACGGGTTTCATATGACAGATGTGAGTAGGCCTACTAGGCAGAGTATTGAAGCAAATTCGGTATCTGACAGACAGCCTATTCCACTGGCACCAACACCTGTACGCAATGCAACTTCATCAGCAAAGGATGTGAGAGAAAAATTGTGTCACTATTTCAATACTACTTGATCTGTCCCATGGCAGGAATAAAGGAATCAAAGATGTGAGTGAGTAGGCTACTTGCTGTACAGCATATGGCAGGTCAGTAATGTTGGTTTTGTGTGAAAACTACGATATTTTGATATGGTAATGGTTGATAATGTTCTACTGTTGAAATAAACTAGAACTTACTTGTTCATCCAAATATTTTTCATTGTTATTTCCTTCTTGTTCGTTGTCCATGCTTGAGATTCAATCCTGATGTATTTCCTGGTCACGAAGAAATGAGAGGTCATCGTAGTACCACAGGGAGGACTTGTAGATGTCCTCGATCCCAGCTTCAGATTTCTCACTTTGCAACACTTTCTTTAATTCCCTTCGAAAGTTGCTGCGGAAGGTATTATTCTTCCTTGTAACCATAGCACGGGTTGCATTGGGGTCTATCTCATTTAGTTTTTCTACTAATATATTGTAATGTTCTCTTTTCAAGTTTCTATTTTTATATTCCTCACTTTTAATTTTCCACAATGATGGGAAACTTCTATAAAGTTCAAAAAATTCGTGCCAAAATGCCTGCGTTTCCTGAGTGCTCGCCATAGCTGGTGGTGGAAGACTGACGGCCAGCTCAGTCATCGCCATACACTGTCACTCAAGCATGAGCAACCGTCATGATTGACGGTTAAAAATCTAACAGTGTCGGACCTTCATCATGCATCTTAAATCGCATGCGCATGCCTTCAGTCATCACCACACACTGTGGTTATGCATGCGCAAACATCATGATTGCGCATGCATGCATGATAGTGTGTGGGGGCCTTAAAGCAAATCAGCATGAATGGCTCGTGCCTTCTCGCAGGTGATACCCTCCGTCACGGTATCTCCCGCAAGCTCCTTCTCTCTCACCCACATCAATAGCAGATTCTCCATCTTTTCATGGACAGAGGTCTGGATCTTAGAAATTATTTTAACGCCCTTGGCTGGTGTTATAGCCTTTATCGATTCCTGCTTCAATATGGTACATATCGTAGAAATACTGCACTCGTATTGCCTCGCCAAGTCGATTACTGGCACACCTTGCTCATGTTTTTCTATGATTTCACGCTTTATTTTGATAGACATCATCCTTTTCTTCTTTGCACCGCTGTCCTTTCCTCTCACTTTCTTAGGACTCATGGTTACAAACAAGAAATTTGGTAAAATAATTGCACAAAAGCACAAAACGCGAGCACAACAGAGATCCTTACGCGGCGAGGTAAACACAAGCAGAGAACGAATTTTGCACGGGAGAGCTGGGCAGGCATATGGCTGCGTTCACCAAGACAATACTGCATGCCCCGTATTGCTCAGTGACAAGATTAGAGGTTTGTAATATTTCGTTTAATTATAATAAATAAGCATTTCATGGTAACAAACTATAATATTTTATATGTTGGCACTAAGCTCCTGTAGATTTGCTACTGTAGCGTGCAGTATTATCTAGTGAACGCAGTCCTGAACATGACTCGTACCTCAAATTTTGGCTCGCAATTCAAAGCAAAAAATCGACCGAGTGACGGCTCGTCTCAAAAAACTCGTATGTTGGGGGCACTCGTAAGTCAAGGTTCCACTGTATATATATATATATATATAATATATATATATATATATATATATATATATATATATATATATGAATAAATATATATATATATATATATATATATATATATAATATATATATATATATATATATATATATATATATATATATATATATATATATATATATATATATATATATATGAATATATATATATATATATATATATATATATATATATATATATATATATATATATATGAATAAATATATATATATATATATATATATATATATATATATATATATATATATATATGAATATATATATATATATATATATATATATATATATATATATATATATATATATATATATATATATATATATATATATGTATATATATATATATATATATATATATATATATATATATATATATATATATATATATATATATATATATATATATATATACTATATATATATATGATAATATATATTATATATATATATATATATATATATGAATATATATATATATATATATATATAATATATATATATATATATATATATATATATATATATGAATAAATATATATATATATATATATATATATATATATATATATATATATGAATAAATTTATATATATATATATATATATATATATATATATAACTATATATATATAAATATATAATATATATATATATATAATAAATTTATATATATATATATATATATATATATATATATATATATTATATATATATATATATATATATATATATATAATATATATATATATATATATAATATATAT
>JAXIVD010000927.1:62500-110454 GCA_036785275.1 Cancer borealis | reverse complement strand
ATAAGATGGTGAAGACCCCGTAACACACAGATCAGTGGAGCATTGAGAGGGATGGAAATCAGGAGCGGAAAGGGAGATGGATGGTTGGGGGTATGGTGGGGGGGTAGCAGTATTATACATCCTTGCCTCGTGGGGGGTGGAGGACTGATGTGTATGTGGAGGAGTCACTCAGCGCTCAGAGCATCCTTGTGTGTTATGTTGAGGAGAAATAGGTCAAGATAGGACACTGTATGACTCAAAGTAAGGTGAGACTAATTTTGTTGAACCGTCTTAAAGAGCAACAGGCCGTAAGAAGGGGAGGTGAGGGTAGGCTGAGGTAAGACTGTCTGCCAGGCAACACTCACTAAGAGGGATGTGTTAGGTTTGTGTGTATGGGTTACGCTGGTAAAGCTGATTTTTTTATTATATTATATATGTTTACACCAACACAAACACACATTTGTATTACTAGGTGTAATGCTTCATGATGTGAGGCGAAGGTGGAGGTAGTAGGTAGGTGGGTGAGCATTATCCAAGGTGGGCTGGTCGGGGCGGGGCTGGGCTGGGCTAGGCTGGACGCAGCGGGGGATGCACGCCGGAAGTCCATCAGGCTCGCCATTACGGCCCAGGTTGCCTACGGAAATGAAAGTGGCCTCCAGCCTCAACTTTGCTCTCTCCAGTATTTTCGAATTAACTGACCACCGCCGGGGAGCAGGTGGTGCAGCCGGCGGAGAGAGGAACAACAGGCTGGCTGACTCACCCTCCATCGAGCTGAGGCTGACTAGGGCTCCGTCCCTGGCGTTGACTAGTGTACAAGTAGTAGTAGTAGTAGTAGTAGTAGTAGTAGTAATAATAGTAGTGGTGGTGGTAGTAGTGGTGGTGGTGATAGTAGTTGTAGAAGCATCATCAATAGTTGTTGTATTAGTAATGGTACCAATAGTGAATTCATACTATTACTAAACATAGTACCATTTATGAAATCTGTGGAGCAGTGTACGTGCATCAGTTTGTGTACTTTCTTTTAAAGTGTAACCTTATGAACCAGGACTGTAGTGAAGCAACATTTCAGTATTCGAATACAAATATTAATGCTTCTAGATCCTATAAACTATACGTATATAAATTCAAGAAAAAACTGTCATATAAATGCGAATATAATTAATAAAAATATCAGTATATTGATTTATGGTAAAAGAAAAGATAAGTATTTAAGTATCTGTTTCTAAAGCTTAGGGTGGCTTGTCCCGTAGTTTTGTATGTAGTGATTAATGATAAACAGTAGGCTACTGGGAGTATTGTTTCCGACACAGAAATAACATTGTAGTACTGTTTCCAACGCAATAGTAACTAAGGTATATCGTAATATTTTTATCTCATCATAGCCTTCCTCAAACGCACCTACTATTACTATTATAAATATCTATTATTATTATTATCATGATTTATACTACAGATGATAGTTGTTCATATCTAAGAGTCCTTCATCCTTTCTCTCCCGGTAGGTGGCGGGAGTGATGTGAAGGTACAGTAGAGGGTCATCTGGTTAGCTGTCTGTCAACTTGCTGAACGAAACCTGAAAACATCTTGATAATGTAGGTGGTTCCTGTGTCATAATGAGCCTCTGTAACTACCTCGTTGAATATGGCTAATCACTGTTTTATCATGTACTAAGTGGTCTTCAAGTATTGCTCTCTCTCTCTCTCTCTCTCTCTCTCTCTCTCTCTCTCCTCGCTCCCTCCCTCCCTCCCTCCCTCCCTCCCTCCCTCCCTCCCCTCCCTCCCTCCCTCCCCCCCCCCTCCCCTCTCCCTCTCCCTCTCCCTCTCCCTCTCCCTCTCCCTCCCTCTCCCTCCCCTCTCCCTCTCCCTCTCCCTCTCCCTCTCCCCTCCCCCTCTCCCTCTCCCTCCCCCTCTCTCCCCCCCTCTCTCCCCCTCTCTCCCCCTCTCTCTCTCTCTCTCTCTCTCTCTCTCTCTCTCTCTCTCTCTCTCTCTTCTCTCTCTCTCTCTCTCTCTCTCTCTCTCTCTCTCTCTCTCTCTCTCTCTCTCTCTCTCTCTCTCTCTCTTCTCTCTCTCTCTTCTCTCTCTCTCTCTCTCTCTCTCTCTCTCTCTCTCTCTCTCTCTCTCTCTCTCTCTCTCTCTCTCTCTCTCTCTCTCTCTCTCTCTCTCTCTCTCTCTCTCTCTCTCTCTCTCTCTCTCTCTCTCTCTCTCTCTCTCTCTCTCTCTCTCTCTCTCTCTCTCTCTCTCTCTCTCTCTCTCTCTCTCTCCTATTTAGAGCAATTACCTTGTGTTATGTTTTGTTTGTTTTTTTCACCTGACAACATATTTAGTAGGTATCATTAGCAAGTATTCATTTCGTGGTTCAGATGGTTTAGTTATTCAATATGCAATCCTAACCTATTTATCATGCTTTCCCTTTCAACGTTATCCCTAGAAAGTCCTTATCATCACTTCTTCACTTTAGTCTTTGTAGGATATAATGTCAGTATCATTACTACGTTTTCTATCAAGAAACTTTTGTCACGAGATCAGAGAAATTTAGATAAGCAAATGTGGCACTATTATCATTATTTCGCTGTTTATCTTAGATGTTATCAGGGCCTATCTGGATCTTGGTTAGGCCTATGCCGGTATAATGGTAGTTTAGCGGTTAGCCCCTTCGATCAAGTTGACTCCTCAGGCCACTAAGAGCCTGACGTATGAATCAATACCTTTGTTGAAGTAGTGTGTATTGAATTATAAATATTGGTTTTGATACGCTTACGTACGTTGAGAGAGAGAGAGAGAGAGAGAGAGAGAGAGAGAGAGAGAGAGAGAGAGAGAGAGAGAGAGAGAGAGAGAGAGAGAGAGAGAGAGAGAGAGAGAGAGAGAGAGAGAGACAGAGAGACAGAGACAGAGACAGAGACAGAGACAGAGACAGAGAGAGAGAGAGAGAGAGAGAGAGAGAGAGAGAGAGAGAGAGAGAGAGAGAGAGAGAGAGAGAGAGAGAGAGAGAGAGAGAGCTAACAACTCTTTCCACCTTCATAAATCGATAGTTCCGGTGGATTCGAGGCTTCGATCTGAGACGAAATTGAAGCACCAACTCTTCCTGGTCCAAGATGGCGGTACTTCCCCGGCCCGCACAGTGCTCCACGACAGTCTTCCTCCATTTACCCTTCAGTAAGTTCATGGAAGGAGGTCTCAATGCCGACAACATACACAGTTGGATGGTAAGGTAATGTAAGTCATGTTTCTTGGGTCTATAGAGTTGTTATAAGATGTGTTGTGTGGTTTTAGTATATATTTCGTTGTATTAATTACCAATTCCTGGGATGACGTATTGAACTTCCCCTTGAATGCATATATAATCTTGTTTCCTAACCACAAACATGGCAGCCCAATTTATCATCCTCATGGGATATGCGAAATAGTTCTATCAGAGCTTAAAATAAACATTTGAGGTCAGTATACTTCACCTCTAGGCTGCCAGAGTACACGTCATCCATGATCAAGAACTTACGATGTTAAAGGTGAATTAGTGTTTTAAATTGTATTAACGATAAAACGGAGTCTACAGTACTAGTCAAAAGTATTGGACCCCCCAGGCTGGGGGGTCCAATACTTTTGACTAGCTACGTACGTGGATAGTCTTGTGTAGCTACTTATGTTGATGTTATTGTTGACGTAATGATTGATTTGCATATCAAGTATTCCTTGCTATCATGTAGTGGTGTATATTACGGTTTCCATAATCTTCCTCAGTTTCTGATTTGTTTTGTGACCTCCGCAGATCTCGTGATAATGCTTCAGTTGAACAGCCTCAGAACAGTTGTCTACCAGGGCAGAAGCAACGGCAGGAACGTTTACTTACCAGGCCAGCCACCCTGACAGGTTAGAGATCCTATTGTAAGTAGGTAAAGAAATATTGGTGTGTTGGGCAAGTGTTGTATTCAAACATTCACACAAAACCGATGAGGGAAATCAAAGGAGTGGAGGTAGAGGTATAGTATGTTTAGGTAATGTCTTTGGAGTCTTCTTTCCTTCAATTCTCAGTCAGCCTATATAGCATATGCATCCATACTCCTTGTGTTATCCAACCAATTTTCGCTTGGTGTTTTACTATTTTCTAGCTTTGTTTCCCTTTGGTTCATGTTTTTTCATTCCTACCTCCTACCATCCCTTTCTAAAGTGTAAGAGCCATGTCAAGAGAAAGAGAGGCTGACTACGAGTTCAGTCATGAAAGTCCTGAGGCACTGGTGTCATAAGCACAGCATACACTCCCTCTTTGATTGTCCTTATTTCCCATGGAGAGCTGACCAGTTATATCCCTTGCTTATAATCTGCCTCAATATGGTCAATAATGGTAACCCTAAATTAACGGATGCATCAAGAATACACCTCAAAGAATTAATCTCCCAGATTTTCTTGGTTTTGATCTCTGAACTCTGCTTTGAAAACTTCCCTACCAGCCCACCTGTCTACGCCCTCATCCTTTCCCCCTATCGACACCTTCCATAGCCTTCATGATAACCACCTTTGAATCATAATGCCCCAAAAACTACCCTTACCTCTATCTCCCCTTCCTTTGGTCCTCTCCTATTGAACAAATACACTCGTAACTTGGTTTTATGGACCTCTCTTTAATGGATATCAGAAGCAACAGACAAAATCTGTAGCAGCCGGCTTGCATTAGTGTAATCACATGCTCCATGGATTTTCCCCTTTTAGTGGTGCTGTCAGTGCTAAGTGGTCAATTTATATAATCATATCTAGAGGAAGAGTAGAACAGTAGCACACAAGCTTGAGTTGATCAGAAAGTTAGGAAGTGATCCTTCTGATAAACTGGTGTGTGAAGAATATGGCATGAAATAACAAACCGTTTCAGATATACAGTACATGAGGCCAAATCTAAACTTACTGAACAGGCTACGAAGTATTTTGTTGATAGATATTCAAGTAAGTTTGGTTCTGTGGCGGTCCGTTAGCATATGAAGGTTGGTAGTCGGGAGGAGTTAAACAAAGCTGCAAAGAAGTGGGCTGGATCTTGATGTCACAAGAGGCTAGCGAAGAAACTTAAGCCTGGCCTTCTTATTGGTAGCTGTGTTATAGTGTATGTTTACAGTGTACAGGTATTTTACATGGTCAGATTAGACAATGTACGTACTTGATTAAATCTACAGTATTATATTATTCCTTTTTCTTTCATAATGTAATTGTTGATATTAGACACTACAGACTTAATGTTGGTAACTACAGTCAGTCGGCATTATCAGACCGATTTTTACCCCCATTTGTCTGATAAAATGAGACGTGTGTACTTCCATATCCCGACTTGTGCTCCCATCGCACTTTGCCTTCTCTGTGCCTCAGTTATGCCCATCCAATCTGCTCCTCAAAAAAAACTATCTTTGCAAACAGCACCCAAGAATGTATCATCTTCTGAGGCTTTCATATCTACAAATTTGAATCTGAGATTGCTACCATCCGTTTTAAACCTAGCCTAACACTTAAAGAAGCAAGACAAGAAGCCCATCAGTGGCTTCCAACAGATTCCTCACTCAGCCTCCTCTAACACTCCATGCATGGTCGACTTTCAATATCTATATTTTTCAGCTCACTTTAATACTTTCACTTCTGGGTCTGGGTGGCTCTGTAGTAAAAGTGCTCAGCTCATGGCCTATAAATGGCAAGTTCAATCCTGGCTCACAGCAGCTTCTAGGTGAGAGGGGTAGCGCTCTCGTTAACCCAAGCAGATCTATATGGTCTATAGTTACTAAGTTCTTTCCTTCCCATGCTTTTGTCATGCCATTATTTCCTTGCTGTATCGCTTACACTAATGCCATATGACCCCTGATGTCTGGTGCTTACTTTATTTGCATTAACTCGCTCGCCCATCTCTCCACAGTGGTGCAGTAGTTAGCACGTCTGATTACGAATCCGCTGGCCCGAGTACGATCCCAGACGAAAGGCAGTCAGCGCACTGGTCACCCAGCTGTTCATCTTACTAAATGGGTTGGTAGATAATTTGGTACCTAGGGAAACCTGGGCAAGGTAAACTGAAAAGCCGGATGTCACAGTGGCTCTGTCCCCCGATGTAACTTTTCGCCACAGGCTCAAAGGCTAATGTGACGGGAGACGAGTGCCCACACCTACGCGCAGCTACGTGTGCCCTCACTTTTACCATCTCCCCCATGATGCTTCCTCCATATTCTATGACAGTAAGTCCTTCACCTTACCTTAATCCTGGACAATAAATCCTTCACTTCACTCTGCTCTGGAACAGGAAAGAAGAAAGTGCAATGGAGTGATTGGGGAGGAAGAAGTCTTGCTTTACTTGTGACATTTTTGGTTACATAAATGGCTAAGTATTACTACCATGATAGGAAATAATGTTTGAGAAGGATATTTATATGGTTGAGACAAAAGAGTAGAAGGGTTGATGATAGAGTAATGATGGGATTGTGGTTGTATCCAGAATTGTAATCAGGAGATTGATGGATGTTATTGAGAGAGGAGATTGAAAGTAGATCTGATCATCACCTGGCGGAGGGAGATCTGTGAATAGGTATGAAGTGGGCATGAGCTAGATGAGTTGGATGTGTCAAGGAAGCTTTGAAAGTAATGTCGGATATAGTTTGATACGACTCCTGCTGATGCAATTTCAATTTCTTTTCGCAGAGTTGTGCATTCATTGAAGAACAAAGCCACAAAGGCAGGTGATGATGGAAGCTGAGTCAAGACAAGACCACACTGCCAACCACCTCAATCAGTAGACAAGTATCCATCACTTTGTGTTCTTTGGCCGAGACTTGTCACTTAGTACAGAAAAAGAAAATGTTTTCCTGGTTCTTTACTGGCTTTGTATGGATACTATATTCCTGAGGTAGACATTATTGGTTAATTCATATAGATAGGATTAAAAATCCTGATTACTAACTTGTTCCTGCCTGTTATTGCAGCAACTTGGGAGAAAAAGTTCATACAAGTGAACATGAAGTAGAAGGATAAAGCAGAGGATAAGGCCATGAACATTGCAGCATAAGAAAACCATAGCAAGTAAAGGACCACAAGAGATGGAACACCTGGAAGAAGATGGAAGGGTTGAAATCGTGCTGCTGCCTCTTGTAAGACGTGAGGGAAGTGCCAGAGAGGAGAGGGACTTTCAGTAAGGAGTCCCACCACTTCTCGGCAACCTTCCTCATGTTTTTTGGACGCAACTGCATGGTTTCTTCTAGTGAGGAGGTTTTGTTGTATGAGGTGATGTTCATTTCCAGTCCTACTTAGTGTGCAATAGAAATAAATGTGGTTTTTCTCCGGAGACCCTTCCGATTACTGTTGAAAAGGAATAAAATTATTGTTTATATTCAGTATTTTATTAAGTATCACATCCTATGTACCTCCCAAAAAGTGTTTGGCAAACTTTGTTCGTCTACAGAGTTGTAATGTGGCCAGTCAAGGTTTGGGCTAGAGCAGAGTGCAGGGATTGGCTGACAACGTACTAGTGTGCGGTATCGGTACTATAACTACAACATGATGTGTCGCAAGTAAGATATGAAGTGTGTAGCAACATGCAGCATATTGATATCCCTGTGTGTGAATAAGGTAAGAACAAAACTACATAACTTTGTGTCTGGCAACAGAGTCCCTTCACTGGCCACAGACAGTGTCTCATATATTTGATAAAACAGCATCTCTGATACTTTGCAGTCAAACCAGCGAGAAATTTGTTCGGTGACTGACTCACCACTTCTGTCTGCAGTCAAACCAGCAGACATTAGTGGGGAGTCAGTCACCGAACAAATTTCTCGCCTGTGTGCAGACACAAGCAAGAAATCTGTTCGATGACAAACCAGCAAAGTGTTTGAGATGCAGTTTGAACAAATACAGGAGAGACTGTCTGTGGCCAGTGAAGTGACTGTGTTGCCAGACACATGATTCTACAAAGTTATGTGTGGACCCTATGTAGTTTTGTTCTTACCTTATTCACACACAGGGATATCAATACGCTGCATGTTGCTACACGCTTCATATCTTACTTGCGACACTTCATGTTGTAGTTATAGTATTGCTACTGTACACCAGTACATCGTCCGCCAATCCCAGCACTCTGCTCCAGCCTTGACTGGCGAGGCACCGCTGTGTGGACAACATTACAACTGTATCTGTGGACAAAGTCTGCCAGACACTATATGCTCGTGTGGACGGGATTTAATATTCCTCAACCTGATATCAAGAGAGAGAGATGACACACAGTACTGGGGAGGCAGGTAGTACAGTATCAAGGATCGTTGTGGTATGAGCATGGACGTGTGGTGTTTTGTATCATGTTGTGTAGCCTGAGTTTAGGTGCAGTACATTGTTTGCTTTCATCTCACTACACATCGGGTACAAAGAGATATAAGCAAACAATGCACTACACCTGAAGTCGGGCAAGACAACAAATACAAAACACCTCACCTCCATGCTCATACCACAACGTTCCTTGATACTGCTAAATGTTTGTACAGCACTGCCTCCCCAGCACTGCGCCTCATCTCAGCATCACTTGATGTCACTACATCCACCTACCTATACTTGCAACAGTCTAGGGAGAGTAACAGGGTTTTTCTGGAGGGTGTGATGACTCACTGTACTGCAGCCACTGCCATGAACCACCTCCTTTCAGGGACTCACTATACAGCATCTGTAAGGCAAAAAAGGAACACTTTAAGGATAAGTGGTAAATAACAGTGAAGAGCTGTAGTATGCATACAAGCTGAGTGGGTGAGTACAGTACTCTAGGACAGAAATTCTCAAACTATTTTTAACCAACTCTTTGACAAAAAAATAAACCGAGGATCCCCTCACATATTTATGTCCCCAAAAATGTATTTAATGTTACGCATGTTTTTCATAGTTCGATATCCATGTAGGTTATCGTTATTTGAACAAACAAAATCAAAAGGCAAGAATTCAAATAAAAATGTACAATCCAAAAAAAAAGAAAAAGCTTCCTTCACATGTAGCGAGTAGTCTTTCTCTATCTCTATCAACAGTTGTATTGGTTGGTGAGGCTTTTCACATCCCTGCACATGAACACACATAACAATTAAGATTAAAAAATCAAACATATATCTATTTGAGAAACGGCATGAAAATCCAGAAATTTCCTCTTCCCTCGTCATCAATATCAAATGTCTTTTGTTCCGTATTAATGGTAAGGATGGGCCTGCCTCTCAGGGATGAACGAGAGGCATACTCTTACTACATTCTACACATGCATCCGAGCCCTGTATTTGGTTTTCATTGCAGTCAGAGCTGAGAAAGATGCCTCACAGAAATAAGTAGTTGGAAAGGGAAGCAAAACCTTTTAAAAAAGTATTTGAGAGCCGAATGAACCACCTCTATTGAGTGAGCGTGAACGAAAGAACCAGCTCCCTGAGAAGAGCCGGAATTTCCATCACTACTTCAGATAACACTTCAAACCTTTTATTTATAGTCATAGAACAAATATCCATAACGACAGTTGAAGAGTTTAATTAGGTTTATCAGATGCTGCAATGATATTTTCAATATCTAATAGCTTTTGAGAAAATAAGGAGGAAAGTCATGTTTTGGAAAAAAGATATGGTTTAATTTTACTGCATAATTATTAGTCATAGAAGAAATATTCATAATAACAATTGTAGTGTGTCTATCAGATGCTAAAATATTTTCAATATCTCTAATAGCTTTCATATATAAGGAAGAAAGTCATGTTTTGAATATAAGATACGGTTTCATTTTACTGCGTAATTATTAGTCACAGAACAAATATTCATTATGACAGTTGTAGAGTTTAATTAGGTCTATCAGATGCTGCAATGATATTTCAAATATCTCTAATAGCTTTCAAGAAAATTAGGAGTAAAGTTATATTTTAGAAAAAAGGTACGATTTCATTTTGCTGCGTAATATTCGTAATGACAGTTATAGAGTTTAATTAGGTCTATCAGATGATACAATGATATTTACAATATCTCTAATAGCTCTCAAAAAAATGAAGAAACCAGTCATGTTTTGGAAAAAAGATATGGTTTAATTTTACTGCGTAATTATTAGTCTTAGAACAAATATTCATAATGACTATTGTAGAGTTTAATTAAGTCTATCAGATGCTGTAATGATATTTCACATATCTCTAATAGCTTTCGAGAAAATGAAGAGGAAAGTTATGTTTTGGAAAAAAGATATGGTTTAATTTTACTGCATAATTATTAGTCATAGAACAAATATTCATAATGACAGTTGTAGAGTTTAATTAGGTCTATCAGATGCTGTAATGATATTTCCAATATCTCTAATAGTTTTCGAGAATATCAAGAAGGAAGTCATGCTTAGGAAAAAAAATACGGTTAAATTTTACTGCATAATTATTAGTCTTAGAACAAATATTCATAATTACAGTTGTAGAGTTTAATTAGGTCTATCAGATGCTGCAATAATATTTCCAATATCTCTAATAGCTTTCGAGAAAATTAGGAAGAAAGTCATGTTTTGGAAAATATACGGTTTAATTTTACTTCATAATTATTAGTCATAGAACAAATATTCATAATGACAGTTATAGAGTGTAATTAGGTCTATCAGATACTGCAATGATATTTCCAATATCTTGAATAGCTTTCAAGAAAATTAGGAGCAAAGTTATGTTTTAGGGAAAAAAATACGGTTTCATTTTACTGCATAATTATTAGTCATAGAACAAATATTCATAATGATAGTTGTATAGTTTAATTAGGTCTATCAGATGCTGCAATGATCATTTCAATATCTTTAATAGCTTTCAAGAAAATTAGGAGTAAATATATGTTTTAGAAAAAAGATACGGTTTCATTTTACTGTGTAATTATTAATTATAAAACAAATATTCATAATGACAGTTGTAGAATTTAATTAGGTATATCAGATGCTGCAATGATATTTCCAATATCTCTAATAGCTTTCAAAAAAATGAAGAAGAAAGTTATGTTTTGGAAAAAAGATACGGTTTAATTTTACTGCGTAATTATTAATCTTAGGACAAATATTCATAATGACAGTTGTAGTTGATTAAGGTCTATCAGATATTGTAATGATATTTCCAATATCTCTAATAGCTTTCGAGAAAATGAGGAAGAAAGTTATGTTTTGAAAAAAAGATACCGTTTCATTTTACTGTGTAATTACTAGTCATAGAACAAATATTCATAATGACAGTTGTAGAGTTTGATTAGGTATATCAAATGCTGCAATGATATTTCCAATATCTCTAATAGCTTTCGAGAAAATGAGGAAGAAAGTCTTGTTTTGGATAAAAGATACGGTTTAATTTTACTGCTTAATTATTAGTCTTAGGACAAATATTCATAATGATAGTTGTAGAGTTTGATTAGGTCTATCAGAAGCTGCTATGATATTTCCAATAGCTCTAATAGCTTTAGAGAAAATTAGGAGGAAAGTTATGTTTTGGAAAAAAGATAGTTATACTATAAGCTTTTTATATTTTATTGGTAAAAGTGCAGAATAAGGCCTGCTGCCCTTTCTTTGTTCTCCCCTTCCCTACATACTATACATAGTGTACACAACACATCTGTGAAGGTTTCAGGCTGAGGTTACCATTATTTACCTCGCAAAATGTCTTTCAAGTTATGTTAGGTTAGGTTGATTAGATTATGATAAATCATTGTTAGGTTAAGATTGTTAGGTTAGGTTACGGTTATGTTATGGTTAGGTTAAGCTAGGTTAGGCTCGGTTATATAAAATGTTTACATTTTATTACCCAAAAGTTAGGGTTCTCAACCATAGATTTTGTCCTGGATTTAGGTAATAAAATGTAAAAATCTTATATAATCGATATTAGCTAAGCCGAACCTACCCTAACTTAACCTAACCATAACATAACATAACATAACCTGACCAACCTAACATAACCTAACATAACTTCAAAGACGTTTTGCGAGGTAAATAATGGTAACCGCCGCCTGAAGCCTTCACAGATGCGTTAAGTACACTATGTATAGTATGTAGGGAAGGAGAAAAAAGAAAGGGCAGAAGGCCTTATTCTGCACTTTTACCGTAGTAGTAGTAGTAGTAGTAGTAGTAGTAGTAGTAGTAGTAGTAGTAGTAGTAGTAGTAGTAGTAGTAGTAGTAGCAGTAATAGTAGTAGTAGTAGTAGTTCAGTATAATATAAGGAACACCCACCTCACCGGTTCTATGTGACAGGACTGTAGGTAAGTCATCAACTTTACTCACCTGGTTCGTTCTGCCTTCAACCTACACCACCTCTTAACTTGCACCGGTCCTACGTGAGTCTGTAGTGAAGGTCATCCTCACGGGGCATCACGCAGACCATGATAAATTGAGAAAATATACAAGCAGGTAATCACGTCTGAGGAATATGGTGAAAGTGGACTTGGACTTGGGTTAGGAGTCTTGGAAGTTGGAAGTCACCTGTCACCTGTCACCTTTTAGATCGGCGTTCTTCCACCTGCTGGAATAAGCAGGAAAAGGTGGAAGAAATTAAAACTTTTCACCCTTCCCTACCTCTGCAGCATCACATTTATACAAGCTCCTCATCACTAAGGTATCATTTACCCATGTGTTCCTACAAGTATCTTCAAAAAAGATTACCTGAATTATTTTACATTACTTATTAGCATAACTGATGTGCCTAACGTGAGAATCTTTTCATATTTCACTGGTGGTATGAAAATCCATTACCATGATGTGTTTATAGAAGAAATAATAATAATAGTAACAAATACAGTTATCCCTTCATTTCAGTTTACAGTTATCCAGTTTTCTGTTACGTGATATAAACAGTAAACAAAAGACAAGAGGAACACTCACTTACCCAAGGCTGTCAGTGTGTAGGGCTGCCTGGGCGTGCTGGAACAAGCCTGTAGGGCAGCTGGGCATCCAATACAATACTCAAAGGTGGGTAAACACTGACGGGAAAGAAACCATTAATTGCAGCCAAGAGTTAGTCCACACCTCCTTTATGTTTTAAGGAATGGGGAGTGGTCGGTGCCCTTTAATTTTACACTAAGTGGTGGTAGTGTGTCTGGTAGAGTAAGAGGGAATGAAGCAGGGCAAAGGGTGGTGAAGGGAGGAGAGTGTGTGTTTGGAATGTACTTGAAAATTGGTAGGACCGTGCCATAGTTTATTATAATAATTATTGTTAGTATTAATGCCAAGAGAAAATTAGGACTTGAACAAAGTTTTACATTAATCAATATAAGTGATCAGTTGATTAGGCTCCTATAACACTATTGATATATTTGTGGATCCATTTATGGGTTATGAAATTATTTTGAATTGTCCACTTTTTTAATACAAAAGTAGCATTTCCAAAGATATGTTAGCTGATCTTCACTTAAACTGTTCAGAATTGTGATCTTAACATGCATTCTGACCAATTGAAGATAGGGTAAATTTATACTTTATGCCAATATTCCACATCTCAAGCCCCCCGCCCCCACCCACCCCAGCAAGCTTGGGGGAGCCTGGGGAATCGGGGGTTTTGGGGGGTGGAGGCATATGGGAGTGATATATGGCCTTTGAAAAATCTAGGGGAATTTCCATACATTTTGGGAAATTTCCTCAGATTTAACCTAAATTACCCTAACCAATCCTAATGCGCCCCCCCTGGACCCCCCCGCTGACACTGTTGTAACCTAACCTAACCTAATTTACCCTAACCTAGCCTAACCGGGTGGGGGGCTGCGCCACCCCATGGACACCCCCCGCTGACACTTGTAACCTAACCTAACCTATTTATTGGTTGAATTGCAAATTTACCAAGTATAATTTCATAACTCACAATACCTTAACGAGAGCATGAAGTTCCTGGCTGTGGGTCATCCTCTACTATTCCTCCAAGGACCCATACAGTGGGGACACTGAACAGCTGCTGGTAGGACGCCGTGCTCCCTCAGAAAGTCGTACACCAAATCGTTTTTTGAATGAAATTTTGCGATTATTTGCCAATAATCCAATTCACAACCTTGACAAGTAACTTCAACGGTAGCCATGATACAACTGACCAGAAAAATGTCACCTGACCTGTGTTTGTAGCTGTGCCACGCCTACTATTACATATAGCAAGCTGTGATTGGCGCAGCTGGTGCTGGCAATTGGTGGTGGCACGTCATTGGACAGAGGAAATATAGACAATATAATAATCCTTTGTAGCAACAGCACCCAATCCCATGCTTGAAACCAAAGCCCGTGCTAAAAACAATTGATAGTGTTTGTTTGTTTGTTTTGACTTAGAGATACAGTCCACCCACAGTCCAAAACTGTACCACATTCACGGACGTATTGCAGTTTTATTATTCATTTCCGACAGGTAGTGTAATCAGTGAAAATTTTGTAAATAGTAAGAGCAACAAGCTGAGGGTAGCCATAACCTTCGACTGTTTAATGGCATAAAGTATAGTAATACCGAAGATAGGGTGTGTTGTTAATATTTGGGTAACTTTCTAGGTCTGTGAAACCACCTTAACTATAAGACGATGGACACCAACCAGAAGGAACCAGAAGGTGGGGTGCCTCCCCCTAATAACCCACCACCAGATGCCTTGCCTAGGAGTCTTGTGGATGAGGAGGAAAGGCTCAACAGCTTTGACTCTCCCAAGCACGGCCCAACACTCTCCACCAGTACTAGCAGCTTTGAGGCACTTGACCCCCATGACCCAAACCTGAGTCACCTCGCCTCTCTCATGTTTTCCCACACTTCAAATTATCTTCAGGTTTGTTTCTAAAGAGAGTAAGAGTGTGATCACAAAAAAAATTTGTGCAATGCTCATCTTTGATCATGCAGTGCAATACATGAATTATATTATTCACAAACTCCATCAAATGTAAGATGTCTTCTTTAAGGTTGTGTTTCATTAGATTTTAAGGCAGAGTTGTTGAATATAACTTTTGAGACAAATTACCCCAAATAAGTTGAATCATCAGTCGGATCTCTAATTCCATGTAAATATGACAGGGGGAGTTATCTGCCGTGCTGGAAGACTACACTTTGCTGGAGCAAATGAACCGTGCAACCATCACCAAGTATGCAGACATGCGGCAGATTGGTGGAAGCGTTAGCCGGGCACTGAAGGATCTCAATGAGAAGTACCTGGCGCTTCAGCCATACCTGGAGCAGATTGACCAGATTGAGGACAGTGTTACAAAGTTAGAAGCCGCAGCCTACAAACTAGATGCTTATTCTAAAAGACTTGAAACAAAGTTTAAATCCTTAGAAAAAAAGTAAAGTTCCATTCAGTGAATAATTCTACATCAGAGATTAATATAATTCTACCTAACTTTTTTTTCTTTGAGACATACATCCATGTTTACCTTTAAACATTGTTGACGTGAGTGATGTGTGCCTAAGGTGAAAATCCAATATGTAGAAGTGTATGCACTGATCCAGTAATCCAGTGATGATCCATATAACACATTGACAAGTGACTGACTGCAATGGCTATGCCTCTGACAATGGAAGAGGAGACTTTCCTTCTCATCATCACACCAAGATCCCTAGTCATCCACCTGAACATTGCCTGCTCACAGCTTCCCTCCATTATCAGCAGATCCACCATGTATTGGGAGGGGCAGAGCATTTATCATCCATAAATCTTGCTTTAATCTCACTTGTCTGTGGGAAAAAGCATGTGATTAAGTTTCCTAAGTACTGTGATTTTAACTTGAATGTTATTTTTTTGTAATATTATAATGATGTTAAACAGACAACCTATCTATAGGGAAGGATATTACCTCAATTATCTCACTAGCCTTAGATCTGTATTTTTTCTCCTTCCACTATCTAGTGATAGCACAATAATGTCTATACAAAT
Organism: Cancer borealis; assembly: GCA_036785275.1. Classification (NCBI taxonomy): domain Eukaryota; kingdom Metazoa; phylum Arthropoda; class Malacostraca; order Decapoda; family Cancridae; genus Cancer; species Cancer borealis. Next base: position 94,652 of record JAXIVD010000927.1, on the reverse strand, counting down.
GGGGGTTCAAAGGGATGCTATGTAGACAATGGAACTTCTGGAATTTGTAGTATGTACCTGAGCTTTGAAGTCTCCACCTGTCCTCCCCTTGTGTTGTTATCACCACCATCCTCTGCTTCTACCATTGTCTTTGTGTATTTGGTGGCAGTATTGTGATAACTATCCCTGGTGGCTTGCCTCTTCACAATGCTTCATGCTCTCACCTCATTTTTGTCAGTACTGACATGGGAGATGGAAGAGTCTTACAGAGAGAATGGTAACTAGATGTAATAATTGTGAATGGGAAAGTAAAAGTGCTAAGAATATTGAGAAATTTCAATAAGAGTGTGACTGGAAGATAGAAGGAGTATCTATGGAGTGTAGTGTGGAGATTAATAACTATACTGTCAAAATATGAATATTACAATTATAATTATGCCCACTTGTCTTTGGTATTTTACCAGCTTACAGTTTTATCTCAAAATACTTATGTATGCATGTAATGGAGGACATTGACATGTGTGAATTACATATATACCTGTAACGCAATATAAGGCCTGACACTAGCAGTAAGACCAGTGTATTGAAGACAAACACTTAACTTGATGATGTAATGTTTCAGTAGATATTATTATCTGATAATCTGGCCTGGCCTTACATCTCTGTAGCTAAAGTGAACAGCTAACACTCAGCCAACTTTTCTTAATCATTATTTCCGGGTTAGTTACTAAATGAATGTAAGATATCACCTGGGGAAGGTAGGTAACTTGTGTCAATGAGGATGATAAAGTGGTCTTGTCTCCGAGGATAATGAAGAAAACACATGCAGTGCTGTAGCTGCATGTATTAGAGTACAGTATATACCTTCTATGTCTTTACCATACTCCTTACTGGCATAAATGGTGATGCTTACATTTATTGCACCCAGGAAGTAAGGGGAGTAAGGATGGACTGAGGTAACCTGAGTACCGAAGTAATCAATTATCTCGTACAAAATTAATGGAGACTAACAAACTAAGATTTTTTAACTCCTGATTACATTACCACCAGGTGCATAAGCGTTTTATTTCTTAGTTACTGCTTTGTACAGGTAAGTCATAAAGGCAGTCTGAATCAAAACTAAGTTACATGAAGCCTAGACGTGAAATTATTGAAGAGCACATAGAGCAGTGGTTCCCAACCAGGGGTGCGATATCATCTTTTAAGGGGTGCGAAACTTTTTTTTTTTTTTTCCATTCAAAAATTAGCTTAAAATCCTTAAATAAATCTGTTGCTCAAATTGAGTATAAATTGCCTTCTTCATCTTCATATGAGATATTACTTTTGTGTGTGTGTATATATATATATATATATATATATATATATATATATATATATATATATATATATATATATATATATATATATAGGCCCAGGGGGTGCGAGGCATAGAAAAGGTTGGGAGCCCCTGACGTAGAGGAAGGTCACTTAATTTTAAACATTGGGAAACTTGGCAATATACAAGAAAAAAAAAAAAAAAAGTGACTTTGATACTGTTCATATGATTTCAACTTCGCATTGAGAAAAATTAAGGATTAGGGAGATGTAAATTTAATACAAATAGGAAATTATATGTTTCATAGAGATTAACTATGAATATTTCTGATGTAGTGAGCAATGAGCGTCGTTGACGAACAAAATATGAATCTCCAGAAATAATAGTTATGAGTGACTATTATAGCTTAATTTAAAAAAAAAACATTATAGCTCAAGAGGTTTCCCAGAGGTTTGTTGAACTTGTTGTCTTTTATGGTTCGTGAAGGTCATTACAGCGGGATATGATTAGTTTGTACACCTTATGACCCTGGATTTAAATTTAAGTGTTTTGTTTTCTTAACTAGTCTGAAGAATTGATTGAAATTAATCACCAAAAACTTATTCATATAGTTATTTGAACGAAGAAATAACCGTAAAATGTCAAATTTACGTGTTACATACATACACTAAAAAGAAAAGGACGTAAATTCTGATTTACGATGACAAAGCAATTATATTAAAACACGAACAAAATCAACAAAAAAAACTTCAAAAATAAATAACATGCGTGCAGGAAACATTAGAGGTTGAAAGAAACAATTATATCGTTACTACGCGTCATTGGGATAGGTTCCAAAACGTAGAATCATCGTCCTCAGTCACCCCATCCTCCTTCCTTCAAGCTGGCACGTAGCCACGCTCAGCTGTTACCTGTTTGTGTTATTCGAGTTCAGTTCAACATGGCCGCGCTTAAGCCTAGCACCATCCTGCCTCTCCGCTCTTCCCTGACTCAGTAAGTCTCACTACGCACATAAACACCTCTACATAATATCAATGTTAATATAAGGAATTCATGTATGGATATAATAATAATGCTGCCCTAAATAACGAAGGAAGTAGAAACGTATCAACCGGTGGCTTTATAAATTATACTTGAATGTTTTTCATGTATTTTTGGATAATATGGAGACAACATTAACGTATTCTCCCAAGGTTAATACATACGTGTCAGATATAATTAAGGTTGCAGAATATCATGCACTATGTATCAATTTCCGGGAACTTGTTAAAGCAAAATAGTCCGTGCCTCAAAATTAGTAGGCTAACCTTATCTCCACTATTCCAACATAACCAAACCTAACCTAGACCCCATAACATAACATAACATAACATTGTATTGTGAGCTTAATATCAACGAGCGATCATTAAAACCTTCACAGACACTTAAGTACTCTATCTATGCTTCTCGAAAGTACATAATATTCACAATCGATTTGGAGTCGTTGTTCTTAAGATTTTCCATTATTTTTAATGTTTTACAGATGTGTGAGGAGCATGTCAAAGGGTGACCTTGGCTCTGGTGCTGGACAGGGAGGTGGCACCGGGGGTAGTATTAGGGATGCGGGCGGCGCCTTCGGCAAGAGGGAGGCGGCGCAGGAAGAGCAGTATTTTAGGAATCTGGTGAGTAACAGGGGTGTGTGGGGCGTGGACGCGGCCGTGGGAGAGGGAGAGAGGAAGGATAGGATAAATGAGGGTGTTAAAGTAAAGGATGTATCATGACTGGTATGGGGAGGAGGGTGGAGTTCAGCCTTCTTCAGGTATCATCTCAAACAGTAATTTTGATCCTACATGTCATCAGGAAATCATAACCTGAAGCTGACCTTGGCTTACGAGTCTTGTGGTTTTTAATGTGTGTGTGTGTGTGTGTGTGTGTGTGTGTGTGTGTGTGTGTGTGTGTGTGTGTGTGTATATATATAGTTTTACACACCCTGATCCAGTCATGAGCCCTGAACCAGCATTAGAAAATAAGGAGGGCTGCAAAAGGCCAGTTGATTTACACAAGGCAGCTCGTGTGTGATGGAGTCTTGTGACAACGCTTGACACTATATGACAGCTAAAGATTAGCCAGTTACTTGACATGCCAACATTTATTTTTGTATCCGTTTTGACAATTTGATGGCCACTATTGCCAAATTTTTTCTACATGTCAGTGTAGTTATGTGCTATTATTTTCTTGTTTTTGTTATAACTTAAACACTTGATAACCATTTAAAGGAGAGAATCTATGGCTAATATTAACAAGTTACATAAATTATATGTATGTCTACATCATTCAAAAGATGCCTAAATACTAATTATCATTACCTCCCCCAGTATGGCAAGTTTACTCCTCTACTACTACAGTACATGTATCTTTGTGAATTTCTGGTCTCACTTTATCTTTGTTTTGTATATAGTCAGATACGGTATATTTATATTTTTTGTCTTTCTCTCCTAGGAAAGGGAACAGCTTATGAAGATGAAGAAGGGACTTAAGATAGAAGTGGAATTTCACAAAAAGCAAATTAAGGTCCATGAAGAGGCACTGAAAAGGCACAAGGATCGTCTTGATGGACTGGACTAAATAACTGGATGTGATTGTCTCACCAGTCATTGCCTTGCTCTGTGTGGTACTATATTTGGAGCAAAGTCTTGTATTTAACAATAAATTGGGTGATTAGCACTGAAAGGGGGCTCAAAAGTAATCGAAGATGTCAAATCAATTGTGGTTTGTATATATTGTAGCATAGATATGAGATAACTCACTACTTTCATATCCTATTATGATTAAAACTTAAGTTGTTTGCGGTTTGTTCCCTAGATGTAGCCTACTTGGAAATAAATACATTTCCCACATGTGAATTGTTAATTTTGAGCCTATAAAGTCAACTACGGTGGTACACATTCATCAATTTTTTGTTTATGGAGACTAGTTTGGGGATCATTAAATCACTTTCAGTATGGAAATCTTTAGATTTTGTCCAGAAAGTTTTTTTCTAATAAATCAAAAAGTATGAGGTTACCTAGTTTGGGAGGATCAGTTAATCACGTTCACCATGGAAACCCCTTAGGGTTGTAGTTTTTCTAGATAACTCAAGAATATCAGGTTTACATAAGAAAAAATATCATAGGAGACTAAAGAAAGAGCATGAGAACCCCTTTTTTTAAGAGTTGGAACGTAAATAACAAATTTACATTTTTTTATGTGCTATGTAGATTTTTCAAAAAAATATAGGAGTTATTGGAAGTTATGATAGCATTCGTTTTTCTTTTAAACTACTAGGAAGTTAGGTAGTAGTGGGTAAAGTAAAGTGGGGGCACACGCTATAACTGTGCATAGCTGCGGGCGCTTATCTCCCGTCACATTGGCCTTTGAGCCTGTGATGGAAATTAATCCCTTACCCAGGGACACAGGACTATTGTGACATTCAAGTTTCCACAGTTTACCTTCCCCAGGTTTACATAGGTACCTATTTATCGACCAACCCATTTGGGAGGATGAACAGCTGGGTGAGCTGTGCGCCATTAGTTAGGTAGTGAAATGAGAAAAACTTGTTTGATCCATATCCTGGTCAATATTTAAAGGTAAATTAGGAAATCCATTTCTCACAGATACGATTAAAACTATAGGAATAAAAGTTTTGAGACTGGAAACCTTTCCAAAAAAATTAGGGACAGGTAGCAGTACTGCAGCTGACTACAAATGATGAAGGACACAGGAAACCCACATATTACCCTTGAAAAAAGATCCCTTCATCAGCTTCTAGCAAGAACCAGACCACGTGAAAGCTTAGAATCCTGAAGGGCAGTCACATCTACCCACACCTTGTGAATCCTCTGTCATTAGCTAAGTGGAACTGTAACTGCGAAACACTTTTAATGTAGTTTCAACAATGGCAGATGGAACGACAGAGTTGGTGGCAGCAACCCTATATACTTTTGGTGGCCGATATTTACCAAATTATATATTTGAGGTGAACATTAACAGACATTATATATTTTGGTACCAGCAGGTATCATTGTACTATAGGTGCCAGCTGGTGGTATATACTACTCTCAGATAACTCATTTCTACAGCACATATTCTTGATTGCTGTGCCCTATTCCACATCCAAGTCTCTGATCCATGTCAGTGTTGGCAGGAGAATACTGTTCCTTAAACTTCTCTTTACCTCTATAAATACATTCCTTCCGCTTATAATCTTCGCCTTTCACACTCACCTCTCTTTTTCTCCTTCCATCTCCTTTTGTTTGCCTAGCACTCTGCCTAAATAATTTACTCTTTCACTTCCTCCAACAAAACTACAGTGATGCCTCTTGATTCGAACTTAATTAGTTCTTTTCGGCTGTTCGAATTTAGAAAATTCGAATTAGGAAGCAATTTTTACCATTGAAATTAATGTAAAAACAATTAATCCGTTCCAGTTTATTTTAAATAAATAATGATTTACCAAACACTCCTCAAACCAAACACACTAAATTGATTTACCAAACACTCCTTTAGCCACATCAGCAGTCTTTATTGTCTCTTTGTGCTTCAAAAATATGCAGATCGTAGACTTGGCCATCCCGTACTGTGAGGCCAGGTCAGAAACACGAACTCCTCTCTCATGTATTTCTTTTATTTCCTTTTTATTTCTATACTATAGCGCGTCAGCTTCCTTACACCACTTGTATTGTCACTTTTCACTTTCTTGGGAGCCATAATGAGGGCTAATTTCAAGAAAATATGCAAAAATATCAAGCACAACAGAGAAAGGTGTTCACAGCGGAGAAGTGCAAGCGAGATTGGCCGATTGGCGGGAAGGCGGCGTCGGCCGCCGCGTGTGTTTGTGTTCGGATTAGAGGACAAAAATTGTTCGCCAAATGTGTTCGGATTGGGAAGTGTTCGAGTCAAAGGCTGTTCGAAAAGAGGTACCACTGTACTTCACACAACCTTACTGCTAGCATATTCACCCTCCTTTCCTAGACCATCATCTTGCTTTTCCAGCATTTTTTAGCTTCATTCTTGTACATACACTATAAATTTCATCCACCACTCTGAAATTACTCTTCACTCTGCAGACAGGCATATCACCACTGCTCACACCATCCCATTAATTTTCGGTCTTACATCTACATTCCCCCCTTAACTTTTCATTCATCTCATATAATCCCATCCATCAAAATATGAAACAGCCATGGAGAGATCACACATCCTTGCCTCCCTACCAAAAGCTTTATCTCCTGGTCAACACCATAAATTTTCAGAACATCCCAGAGCTTCCTAATTAATTCTTTATCGTCTTTCTTGGATCTATGAAGGCTGCTTCTAGTTTCTTATCCTTCTTTAAGTACAGTGGTGTCTTTTGATTCGAACTTAGTTCTCTTCGGCTGTTCGAATTGAGAACATTCGAATTAGGAAGCAATTTTTACCACTGAAATTAATGTAAAAACAATTAATCCGTTCCAGTTTATTTTAAATGAAAAATACTAACTGTGAGGCCAGGTCAGAAACACGAACTCCTCTCTCATGTTTTTCTATTATTTCCTTCTTCATTTCTATACTATAGCGCGTCAGCTTCCTTCCAACACTTGCACTGTCACCTTTCACTTTCTTGGGAGCCATAACGAGGGCTAATTTCAAGAAAATATGCAAAAATATCAAGCACAACAGAGGTGTTAACAGCGAAGAAGTGCAAGCGAGACTGGCCGATTGGTGGGAAGGCGGCGTCGGCCACCGTGTGTTTGCGTTCGGATTGGAGGACAAAATGTATTCGGATTGGGAAGTGTTCAAGTCAAAAGGTGTTCGAATGAAGAGGTACCACTACTCTTCAACCATTATTTTTATTGCAAATATCTTCTCTAAGTACTCCTCTGGCATAATTTTGATTGCAAATATCAACACATACTTTTTCCTTCCTATATCCATCTTCACTTCAGTTGTTTTTACTAAAACTTCCATACTAATCCCTTTATAATTATACTCACTAATTTCCAGAGCAATCAACCGAAATAAACCGATATAGACAACACAACTACCAACACTGCAACGTCTACATCACCCTTAAAAAGTAGCAACCCTTAAGTTCAATACCATACAACCCATTACTACCTCTACTTTGGTGTCTGTTTGTGGGGCTACAACTGTGCAACTCCTCACACATACCTCAGGGCTGATGGTGCAGCGTCAAGGCTTAGTGGAGGATAAAAAATTACTGAGTTAACTAGTTTTTTTTTTTTATTAAACCTTTACTTTGCCTTTGCTGCAGCTTTCTGGGCCTTGAGAACCTTGACTACGATCTTCTGTTCCTCGATCAAGAACGCTCTCACGACTCTGCCAAGGAAGGAGTTTTTAATTAGAGTATTTCAGTGAATTATATACCAATTTCTTATTAGTATGTCAATCAAGAATTAAACCTAAAAATTTTATAAAGTTCAATTTCCCTCAATAAGTGTCTTGACTAGTACAGTATAAACCATCAATCAATGAATTACAAGACATGACAATCACGTATTTATGATCTATGGTAAATATTCAAATACCTGAAACTACTTCACACCATCCTACTTCCTTCCTTTCAAAAACCATCACCTTAATTTCATCACCTTCACTTTACGTTTCCTTCTCATTTACAATTTACATTTAAAGAAGTAAAGATGAATGTAATAATTATGGAGGGATAAAATAAAAATGGTTTAGTGTGCCAGGAAAAGTGTTTGGGAGAGTCTTGACGGAAAACCTGACGAAAGTAACCGTAGGGAAGGTTAATAAAGAGCAGGAAGGATTTAGGCTGGAAAAGGCTGTGTGGACCAGATATTTGCAATTAAAATCATGGTAGTGGAGTACTAAGAGAAGGATGAAAAACTATATGCAGTCTTCCTGGACCTAAAAGAAACATGTATAAAGTTGATATGGAAGCTATAATGTTCTGAAAATTTATGTTCGAAGGGCAATTACTGGGAAGAATTAAGGCATTTTAAAGGGAGGCAAGTGCGTGTAAGGATGGATGGAGAGCTAGGTGAGTTTTCCTTTACAGATGGGAGTGAGACAAGGATGTGTCATATTTTTATGGATGGTAATATAAGCAAAACTGAAGCAAAAGTGAAGAATGTAGATGCATGACTGAAGATGAATAGCATTGGTTTGGTTGGATGGTGTTGGCATGACTGGAGGATGAATTTTCTAGTGTATGTACGAGAAGGAAGGTAAAAGTGAATGCTGGGAAAAGTAAGGTGATGTTTTTTTAAAGAAGGGAATAGGTGGTTGACTTTAATACACCTTATGGTTTGAGTGTGCCAGTAGTAGAAAGGTATGAGGTAGTTCTATGAGAGGAAAGAATATAGAAACTGAAAAAAATGTAAGTATTTGTGAAGTGCTATGCAAACGTGAAGATAGAAGAAATAAGAAATAAGGCTGTAAAAGGCAGGTGTGTCATAGATTCACTTGCAAGGGTTATGAGAGGAGGGAATGTATCCATGGAGGAAAAGAGAGGTTTAAGGTACAGTGTTCCCCTTCCAACGTTGACAAATGAATCACTGACTTGGACATGGAATAGGACATAGCAGTCAAGAGTGCATACTGTGGAAACTAATTATCTGAGGGCGTGACAAGATGGGAGGATTAGAGCAATGAAAGTGTGTATGAGGGATGTGGCATGGGAACTTGTGCAAATGGAGTGGTGTTGTGTAGTGGAATGGGTGACAAGAAATACATAAGGTTGTTAGGTCATATGGAGAGAAAGAAGAGTTTGTGATGAAAGTACATGTATATGTGAGTGAAAATGTGGGTCCTAGGAGAAGGCGGCCAATTGTAAGATGGAAGGCTAGGGTAAAAGAGGGCTTGAACAAGTAAGGAGGGAATGTATGGATAGGAGGGGTGGAGGTTCTTCTCCTGTGGCCATGCCCTTGGGGGAAGTTCCCAAAGGAAACGGGGCACCAGAAATGGTTATTATTTCACAAGAGTCAGCGGTCTACTGCGGATTATTTGCCCTGAAACACTAGATATGTATTCAGAACACCTAAGGTCAAACAGACACTCACCTCTCACGGACACACTTGTGGCAGAGGTTGCCACCATATGCCCGGGTGACCCTCTTGACACGCTTGGAGAGGCGGTGCAGCTTGTGTGGACGGGCCACCACAATACCAGGCAGACGCCTCTTGCAGTTGCCACATGCTGGAGCCTTGCCAGGCTTCTTCTGGTAGTGGTACACCAGACGACCTCCAGGGGTCTTCACACTGGGGAAACATTAACCATTAAGTCTTAACAACACAAGAAAATGAGGAATTACAAGAGGCCTGTTAGTCTAGACAAGGTAAGGAAGCTACACGTGGTAGTAACTTAAGTCAAAACAAATGTGTGTAAGATACCTAATAGTAAATCAATATAACTACTGCTCGGACGATATTGATATAAATATGAAGTCATACATACTATACAAAGTATACTCAACACATCTGTGAAGGTTTCAGACGGTGCTCATTATAAGCAAATATAGAACATATATGGCAATCCAGAAAAACACAAAATCTAGCAAATAAAATATAGAAAGCTTATATGACCAAGCCTAACCTAACTTAACCTAACCTCAGACGCTTTGCGAGGTAAATAATGGTTAGCACCACCTGAAACCTTCACAGGTATGTTGAGTACACCATGTATAGTACGTACTTCATATTCATATCAATATCGTCAGAGCAGTAGTTATACAGATTTACCAAAGAATATTATTGAACCACACTTTTTCAGAATACATTATCACTTCTATATTCTGTATAATTCAAGTTTAATCACGTTATCATTGTGGGTTACATTTCAAGGTAAAACTTTTTGTTTAGAAATAAATTAATCCATTTACACTTGACAATTACAAGTAACTAGCTTATCCCATTAACAGTTTCCTGGTTCCTGAGAAGCGTAAGAAGATTTTAATCATTAACTATAAATCATGCATTATAATAAACACGCCACAACACGCACCATAACAAATCAAATAAATAGTGTCTAAACTCCAACCTAACAAATTCACTCAATGTCCTTATGGCTTACAACAATCACATGGAACTTAGAGGTTAATTAAAGGTAAAATCCAACCATGCTGTAGTACACGAGGTAGTTATAAACACTTACATTTTCCTCCTGTTACTGGCGGTGTTGTAGGAGAGCCGCCTGCGGTATGTTAGCCTCACCATTTTGCCCTGAAATCACACAAATACGTCACTAAATTATATGTAGACACAAACCTATTAGTACAGCAACTCAGTGATATGTGTAAAGTAATGGTAGATGCACAGATGATGAAGATAATTGAAGATATATAACAAGTTCACGTCGACGTACGGGAGGTTTCGACTGGTGCTGTCTGGGAAGGGAGGACGCAGGGCTGCCAACCTATGTCCAGAGTCAACAATGAGAAAATATATAATTATTATCTGCCACCCATGAACTTATATGTATATTGTATTTTTATTGTATTTTAGATTTAATTTGTGATGCAGTTATCTATTTTTGTATGACTATAACTATCAAAATACGATTAGAAAAAGAGCTACAGCGCATGCATAACATACATAACATATCTTTTCCAACATTGTCATTTGAAGTACAGATTATTTATATTTTTTATAATCATATATATTTATTGTGAAACACTTAAAATAATGCATACAATTTATCTTTCTCAGAAGTTGCGAAGTCGAAAGTTCGCGACAATCCTGGATTTGTTTACATTTGACACCATCAGTCAGCTGGGTCTGGCCTTACGTAGTTCAATAGGAAGGAATCACTAGAATTTCTAGTAATAAAACCTGTGGGATGTTTCAGCCAAGACCGTGTGGGTGTAAGGGTCAGAGGACTTGCTTGGTGTGTGAGAAGGAGATGGAGGAGCACAGGATACCAAGCTGGGTCACGCCGAGCCAGAAGGTAACAGGACCACATCATAATTATATGCACTTCTTTTGGAGTCATTACCTGATATAAATAAGATTGTTCACAAAATATAGATTGCTTTGAAACCTTATCATGTTTATTCCAGGAACATGCCTACATCTACTGCCCTGAATGTAACCTCGCTTGGCCTGGCTGGAACACCAATGACTGGAAGAGTCACCCTCACCACCAAGGAGAAGGAATAGTGTGGGTCGAGACAAAACTTATTGAGGAATAGTTATGCCAAACATGACTTATTTTCAGCAGTAATAAAATTGGTGCTAATACATAAATTTTGCACCATTTAATATTTTCATTTACAAATTTAGCTTTAACAAAATAGAGGTAATTTTTTCTCATATTGTATGCTCCTTTACCTTAGAGCTTACAGTGGTATACAGTTTTTATAGTTAATTACAATTTTTACATATGTTGTAGAGCTGCAGCTTGCCTACAGGAAACTAAGCTTTTCAGGTAGCCAGCAACCCAAGCACAAAAGGGAATCCAACTTGAATAATCAGGTAGAAGAAATCTTCATAACCATATATACTCATACAAAATAATTTCAGTTTTCCAGGAGTGAAAATAATTCAGAGCTTTATATCTGAAGAAGAAGAAAGAACACTCATGAATTCTATTGATGAAGTACCATGGGATTTATCTCAGAGTGGCAGGAGGAAGCAGGTGAGAGAAAATTCGGTTACTTCAGAAAGCTTCAAATTGTGAAAATATGGTCACCAGTATCAGACATACTGCTGACTACTTATTAAATAATAGATCCAGAAACATGTTGATAATGAACTTTAAAGCCTGTATGCTATAAAAAAGGGGATATAATATATATATATATATATATATATATATATATATATATATATATATATATATATATATATATATATATAACTTATCGATCACGAGAAATGCTGTAATTCAGTGAAAATGTTACACTAATTTATACATTTTCATCCCCTGCAGAATTATGGGCCAAAATGTAACTTCAAGAAGAGGCGTGTGAGATGCGACTCCTTCTCAGGCTACCCAGCCTTCACAAAGTACATACAGGACCGCTTTTCCATTGTTGACATCCTCCGAAGTTTCCATACAGTGGAACAGTGTTCCCTTGAGTACTCTCCAGAGAGAGGTGCATCCATTGACCCCCACATTGATGACTGCTGGATCTGGGGTGAGAGGATACCAACACTCAGTCTGCTGATTGACTCCACTCTCACCTTAAGAACATTTAATGGCGCTAAAACAAAGTATAATCTAGTGGACAGGAATACCTACCCTTCTCAAGTGGGAGAAGATGGTAGTGTTAAGGAAGACAAAGAAATAAAGAATGATTACATCAAACTTCAAGAACAAACAGGTGAAGATACCCAAGAAAAATATCCCAAATTGGTTCCACAAGCAACAGAGTGTGCAGAGCCAAATCTAGTGCGCATACCCATGCCTCGCCGCTCCCTGCTGGTGCTGTATGGACCAGCTCGATATGACTGGGAACATGGAATACTGAGAGAGGACATTCCTTCCAGGAGGGTATGCATCACTTATAGAGAACTGACACCCACTTACCTTCAAAGTGGCCCAAGAGTTGAGGTGGGTGAGGCTATTCTTAAGGCAGGGAAGGTATTCTGGGACCATCACAGTTATTACTCACTAAATCAGGAAGTTAGAAATAAATCATGACCAAATTAGCAATTTCATGGAATATCAAGGGTAACATGTAAATTTTATGGTTTGTTGTTGGTTTGAAATGTAAATCATTAATTTCTCAATGAATATGAAATATATCCCATTAATTTATACAATAGTGAACAGGCACATTTGAGAGAGAGAGAGAGAGAGAGAGAATGCTGCTTTGTCAATACTTGGCTCTGTTAAATTATATATTCTGTAGTTTCTTCTTATATGATGAAAATTCGAAATGCTTCACGTTTATAATATAAGAATAAAGGATGTTCCCACTTAAAATAATCTGTTTTAATACGTAGATACTTGCCAAACTCAGATATAAACAAAACATTCACGTGCAATCCTAAAACATAAAGTCTCCTACATGATGCCTCTGTACTGGAGCCTTCTCATAACTATTTGCTTCCTCTCCGTCTAGTACACATACATTAACAAAGCTTTATGTGGTATACCCAAAGCAACAGTAGATCTCCATGAAAACTGGTGAATATTTACTGATACAGCAGTGTCATAAAAATGTGTACTAAATAATATATAAATTTATTTTTGTCAGGATAATAATACATGACCTTTTTTATCCCAAATTACTATGTAATCACAAAGCATTTGCCTAAAATTACTAAAGCTTTGTTGAAATTATATAAATCATAGTGTACATCTCAATGATTTTCATATTAGCTATGAAACATGCAAACTTTATTACCTGATATATAATTTATTTCGTCTTTACCTGCCTTTGAGCTTACATGCTTTCACCTTCACCTCATTCTGGAGTACAATACCAAAGCTGCTGCTATCAAAATTCACCTTCATAATGACAATTAAGAGAAGCCAAGAACATTAATGCTACTGCAATTTATAATTCTTCAATCCGTTTCCTCCATCCTTTTTTGCAATTAGTGGTCTGATGGTGTAGTGATTGTGCCTGACCTGGGTTCGAATTCCATGTTGGGTGGAGACTAAATGGGCTTGTCTTCTTAAACAATGTAATCCCTGTGAACCTAATGTACAATATATATATATGGAAAGTACATCAATCCCGGAAGGAGCGGAAGGTTGGTAAACAAATGACTTTGTATAAAAATAAATGCAAAATGTTCAATGCAATGGAGAGTTGTTAATAAAGCAAAAAAGTAATTAACTTCTTTGATAATAATCACCATTTCAAGTTTGGCTTCACATGTTTTTGATATACTATTGTAAACAGCATTTACAATATCTGCAGTCATTGTTTCTATTCATCCTAATTATATAACACAATCAAAGTAGACATAAGTGCACTATCTACTTTGATGTTCAGCAGAAAAACCTCCCATTTTTTTAGGTGCATTACCCTAATATCATGTTGCAGTAACAAAGCACATTAGTTAAGTAGTTATTCAGTTACATGCAGTTAGGATAGCTATATTTTCTGTATTTCACCCTATCTTATTTCTATTAGTATATTCATCTCTGCCAACATTCAATATATTAGTTATTTTGATGAAAATTTATATGACGAACCCATATTCATACTCCAATAGTAGTGACCAGAATTCCTTTGCCATGGATGAAGTACATTTAAAGAACCATGGATAGCCAGCCCACAATCAGAAGCATTCCTCCATAGGGAGTGTACTGTCGGATATTCTTGGACCCCGTCAATGCATAGAAGTAACACGTACCACAGAAAATAGCTGTTCCAGAGATTATAAGTGATCCAGCCTGGAAGCAAAGATTATATTTTCTAAGACACTTCATTTATATAATTTGGAAGCACTGTATAATATAATTCAAACATAATATGAACCATCAAAATCTATTAATATAAAATTAGTACCCAAATTTTGATGATCTTCCAGTATGGATAGCTGTAGAGTAACTTGTAAGGCACTCAGAGGAAACTTTGAAACTATATTAAGAACTTTCAGCTTGTATAATGGCTTTTTTCCAGATATAAAAAGGAAGAACAGTATGTATAGGGAGGTGGTGGTACAGTGGTCAGCGTTCAGGCATGGGAGCCTAGGGTCCCGGGTTCGAATCCCTGATATCCGCTGACCACTTTTCAACATCTGATATCACAGCTGAGTGGCCAAAGGCTACCCAAATTGCTGCCATACTGTCCTCAGATGGGACTTACAATGTTAATATGCATCTGAGGCTGTAGCAGTAATAAGCCTCGCACGTTCTCAACATATTCAAACCCAAAGTTTTAATAGAAACCAGGATAACGAGCTGGAGACACAGGCGTAAGCCTCTTCCAGAACTTCATCTGTGAGCATATTCAAGAGAGAAAGTAAACATTTGAGGCATCACTATAAAAATTCTAAAACCTATGCCAAATAACAGGCATAAGGCAGTCCATCTTCTCTTTCAAAAAAGCCTACTGGCGTCAACGGTTTCTGATATATTTAAATATTTTAAAAAAATGTGAATGTGCAAAGCAGGAAGTTGAAATTTACATGTTCTCTCCTTATAATATCATGAGTCCTTATATTATGTATACTTTCCATGGTTTAGATTACTCACCAGTTTTGGCCGTCGGCAGAGAGGAACACCCAGGAGTGCCAATGTGTGTAAGAAATGGTATCTGTTGGCTGTCTCATACACTTGCTTTAGCTCTGCAGGGTAGTCCCGCTGATAGAACACTGGAAAAAGTTAAATGTTACTTATGTAATACTAGAGTACGATGCTATAGCAAAACTACTCTTTCAATTCCTTTCTATTCTTGTTTTTCTTATTCATACATACACACAAATGTTATTCTGATAACGGTACAGTCATAAATATAACAAGCCAATGAATGACTGCACAAAAACACTACTACATGGACTGAAGGAAGAAGTGATAATGGCAAAGAATGTACATCAACTGAATGAAAAACTAGACAAATATAGATACAGAGACAGGACCACACGAGTGTAGCTTAGGCCCTGTATACTACAATAGGTAAATACATACCATGGGCACCATAAGCCCCAAGTGCAACAGCCGAGGCACCGGAGATACCAGCAAAGCGCACAAACCAACGTGTATAAGAGGGAATGTTGAGCATTCTGACAGTTAATCTTTCAGACAACTCCTTTGCAACCTGATGACCAGCACTACCACTCTGAAAGGCAAATTACTTTTTTTCAACTTGCCTCTTCCTGCGCTTGTAATGACATCCACGTTACATGAAAATCTACCCCAAAACTAAATTTGCACTCCTTAGAAAGAAGGGTATAAGGTAAAACTATCAAGTATTTAAATAGTAAGGTTTAACAAGGGAGGTATACGTATATTTCTAAAAGTCAATGAGTAATGAAACAGAGTAAATAAAATAAATTTAATTTAAAAGAATGGTAGTGAATCAGTGGAATACTCTTTAGCAGTCAATTAAAGACAAAAAAACTTGGAACATAAGGTTGGATAAATGTATCGATGAGAGTACGAGGCCTTGTAAACAGGAGTAAGCTGGCAGGCATTTTACAACCTTCTTATATTCCAAAGTAAATATTCGTAAGATGACCCATTCGATATCTCCATACTTTTATAATGCACTTGTCTTGTCTTATCTTGTTGAAGTTTTAGGTGTTACCACCACGGCCAGCCTGGGGGCCCACCGCTGCCACACCTCTGCCCGATCCTCACGTATTGGAGCTGATCAATGATTGAGTTTGATGCTGCTCCACGGGAAGTTGGGCCATGTGGTACTGAAGGCTCATCTGGAATGTTTTCCAGGAATTTGTCCATCCTCCTCTTGAAAGCCTCCGTGCTGATTCCCGTTAGGTCCCTTATCTCTCTTGGGAGACAGTTGAAGAGTCTAGGGCCAGCACAGGTGAAGCTTTCCGCCTGGATTGTCTTGAGTCGCTGGGAGCAATTGCTGAGGGACCTTCTTACACAGGTCCTTCCAAACCTGGGGTGATGTTGCCCAATAATACCATCTCCTTCATTTTGTGATGGGTTTGGTACTGTGCCCTCCAGGACTTTCCAGACGTAGATGGTTATGTAGCATTTTCTGCGCCTCTGCAGCGAGTAGAGTTTGAGGGTTTTTAGCCTCTCCCAGTAATTCAAGGAGTCCCTAACTACCCTCCTTGTGAAAATCCTCTGGACCTGCTCAAGCTCTTGGATCTCCTTGATTTTGTGTGGAGACCACAGTTGGCATACATATTCCAGCTTGGACACTACCAGGGTCTTCCACAGTGGTAACAAGTGTTCAGGCTTCCTGGTCTTAAAGGTCCGGAGGATCCACCCTCTCATTTGACGAGCCGCCGTAGTGGTATGGGCTATATGAGTTTTAAAACCACAGTCATTGTTCATCCACACCCCCAGGTCTCTCAGGGATTCCTTAGTTTTAATTTCTTCGGTACCAACTTGATATTGGTATGCTCTGAGGTGGTCATTTGGTCCATACTTCATTGATTCAAATTTTTCATTATTGAAAATCATGTTGTTTTCTCTTGACCACTTGTATATTTTTTCCAAGTCTTGTTGAAGACTTTCGGAATCTCCTCTGGTGGTAATTTCCCGAGAGATCCTGGTATCATCCGCAAATGAGGACACTTTGGATGATCTTACTTCCTAATCTATGTCATTGATCATAATCAGGAAGAGCAGTGGTCCAAGTACCGAGCCTTGAGGCACTCCACTGATTACCTTTGAGCTTTTTGACTGGGTTTCATTCACTGCTACTTTTTGTTTTCTATCTTTCAGGAAATCATGAAGCCATAGTCCCAGTTTTCCAGTGATGCCCATTTTCTTCATTTTGTGGAGCAGCACACCGTGGTCTACCTTATCAAATGCTTTTGCAAAATCTAGATAGATCACATCGATGTTTCTCCCGTTGCTCACATTATTGAAGATGTTTTCGTGGTGGTTCAGGAGTTGGGAAAGGCACGACCTTCCCTTCCGGAAACCGTGCTGCCCCGGATTGAATTTATTTGTATTTTCTAAATACTTTACTATGTTCTTCCTGACCACTCTCTCAAATACTTGTTAGGTGTGAGGTTAGGCAGACGGGTCGGTAGTTTGCTGGAAGACCTCGTGAGCCACCTTTAAATATGGGGGTGATTAGTCCTTCTTTCAGTTTTGATGGTATGACCCCCTTGTCCAGTGACTTTCTCCTAATTTCATAGATAGGCTCTGATAGTGTATGCTTACACTTCCTTAGAAACACTGCAGGTATGTTGTCTGGTCCACTAGTGCACTGCAAATTCAACCTCATAAACTTGTTCAGATCACCTCAAACTGTTATGCCGTTGAATTAAAGAAAAAATACGCTATCGAATGGGTCGTCTCACGAATATCTACCTATCCCAATACTCACGTAGCCGGGTTGATGGTGGTGATTGGTGCCCCACAATAGGTTCACCAGCAACTTTGGACACCTGCCTACCTCCCTTGCCACAGGATTATTCCATACCCAGCTTAAACCGTCTCCAACCATAACCTAAAGAGCACGGCTAGTCTGGATTTCAAAGATGTTTCTCTCTCTTGAGGCTCCAACACTCTGTTTGTATGTAGATGTGACGTAGTTTGTTACTTGCAAAACCAGCTAAGTTATCTAAGGATGTACTCTTCACACCGGCTGACAGGTTACGTCTTCATCTCCTGAATATAAGGTCAATACCATAATAGTGGTTCTGCAGCTGTAATGTTACGTTGTTAACAAAACACTATCGTCACCAAGGGAAATATTATGATCCTTCTTTTCTTTCTTGATCGTAGCAAATTGCAGCTTGGACTTGGCCTTGGGTTGCCTTAGAGAAGGATTATATACATATATCTTCCTTATCCTTATACTTATCCTTATCCTTTTACACTCTACAACATAATTGTCTCCTTAACTCAGCTCACAAATCCAACATAACTTTTTTGAGACGCATTAATGACGCCACCTTCAGTGTCGCATTCTATTATATATTCATCTAATTTGTTGAATAACCCCCAAATAATATGTTTATCAGTATAAAGACATTTATGAGCCATTTGTTGTAAAAGCTGGCATTTTGTAGACGCAGGAAACCTTGTAAATGACAGCAGTAATCCTAGACAATAGTTGACAAAACGAGAAATTGTGTTGTATTATAATGTATTTCTGGTTGTCTCTTGTTGTAATATTGCATGCGGTATTGCAATAATATTAACATTGCTTATAATGTCGCGTAATCGGGTTAAAAATTAGGTTGAGTCTCAAACTTGTACTGTCCTATATTTGAGAATTACAACAGGTTCGAAATATGTTAATCAAAATCTGATGATTTGGCCTCACATGTCTCACATATAATAGTACAATTTTCGTTTTGTACTGAACTGAAAACACGTATAGTAAAACAATATCCGTGACCACACCTACATTGAGATAAGATAATTCAGGGGATGGATAAGGGTGAGAAAAAAAAAAAAAAAAAAAAAACACAACCCCAACATGGCTGCTGAGAAGGATGCTGCTTATTCCATTGTGGAATATATGCGGGACCATAGCGGCTACAAATGCGGGTACTGCAAATCCAAGAACACGAACTTCAGCCACGGTAACCCACATTGTTTGTATTGATGTACTAAAATTGTGTGAATGTGTAATGAGTGTGACAGCTGAACACAGTAAACTTGACACTTGATGATGGTGTAATGAAAGGCTCACCTGCTACCACCAAAGGGTTAATCACTTCCATATTATAATTAAAGGATATAATAATACTTGACCAAGATATGAACCGGGAAATGTAGGTATAAAATGGATATAACCTATTGGCAATCGGTGCGCCCGGAAACACTGTCCAATCTCGTTTAAAACATTTCTGCTTGTGTATTATAGCTGAAATACATTTAGTATGGTCCTTTGATCATAATATAGCAGGATGAATAATGTGTTTGAAAGTATCTACGGTAATAATTCATCAGGACTAGTGAACTTATTGGGATAAATTTTTTTTTAGATATTCATGCAACATTCTCTCTCTCTCTCTCTCTCTCTCTCTCTCTCTCTCTCTCTCTCTCTCTCTCTCTCTCTCTCTCTCTCTCTCTCTCTCTCTCATGTGTATAAATAATAATAAAAACAAAGAATGTCTGATGACTCCATACATACATCCCATTTGTTGATCAAGTTTCTATGGATAGCTAAAATGTTTGTGTTCAACATTATACCTTCTATTGTAAGTCCTTTCTGATATTCACACAATTCTTGGTTGCAGGTATGTGGGCACACAGGATGGCTGTTGGTGACTATCAGTCCTTGATAGACCGAGGGTGGAGGCGAAGTGGGAAGTACTGCTACAAGCCTACCATGGAGAAGACTTGCTGCCCAATGTACACTATCAAGTACGTACCTTATAAATTCTGAGACTCATGAGACAATCTGTTTAAAACTCATCATAATAATTGTAACCATTAGTACCATGCAAAGAAGAGTAATAGGTATCGTGAATGTGGTTCAAACAATCAGTATTTTGTATTGACTGAACACTTCATTGATACAAAGTAGAAACAGCTGCTATAAGCCTGTCTGTTCTGTAGATGTGATGCCTTGGAGATAAAGCTCAGCAAAAGTCAAAAGAAAGTTCTCAAGCGCATGCATCGGTACCTTAGCCATGGGGACAGAAAGGAAAGCAGAACACCAGAAATGGGTAAGTTACAGGAGTTTGGTATTTTTTTGAAGTATTTGATAATGAAAAAGTATTAGACAGTTAGTCTGCAGCCACACATACCTGTGGGCTGTTGTTGGGGCCTGAGGTGTTTCTTCATGGTTAGAAATATCAGTGTCTCCAATTTGAGAAAAGAAACTGATAATTGTTTTTAAGATTTATACCGAAGATTTTTCTGTGGAGAGACATGCTACACTGAGCCTAAGCACCACACTAAATACCTCATCTCAATGCTCGTGGTGGGGGAAGGTTTTATTGATGTTAGATGAGAAACACATGCATTGCACAGCCATTAAATTAGCAATCACGTGCAAGATTTATTGTAAGAATTATTTCAACCTAAATTTTAGTTCTCCAGATATTGGGGTTCAATAACTTTCACGTATCCGTTGCACATTTTAAAATTCAACTAAATAGGATGACAACATAGCACTGATAATCCCTCATTGAAAGCTATTATTCTCCCTAGACAAGTAGCCTAGTTCTTTTTTTATTGTGCGTGAGAATACAAGGTGTATGAATTATTAATTAATTTCTTTATTATGTATTTGTTCCCCTTTGATAACAGTTATTATTCTAAACCTACATAGTTTATAGGTAGTCTCAGTAAAATTGAAGAGATAATGCCCTATAGGTATTCATTGTAAAAAAAATTTCAGGTAGAGCTGGTGCAATTGGAGAAAATGAGGAATACGTCAAACCAAAATCAGAAGCAAAATGTGATTTGTCATCGTTTTCTTTATCAAAATCTGCAACAAGTCCTGAACAATGTACGTATTAAAGACACTATTTTATCGTTTTTTCATGTCATTTACATATAATAGAAACATTGTTGGTGCTGATACTGATCCCTGTACTACTCCACTTTTTGCTTCCCTCCACTCTGTTTTTCATCCTTTACCACTTATGGTAACCACATAATCAGAATTCCTTTTATATCCTGACTAGGCTTGAGGACAAGCAATACCACACCAGGTGACCAAGAGGCATCTGGTGTTGTGAAGCCCATGGCTACTGAGGCCACCACCACCCCTTCTCCAACCAAAGACTCGTCAAACACCAATCAAGAAACCAGAAAAGCCACTCGCCAAGGTATAGGTAAGTTTCCTTTAAATGTTGAGGTTATCCAGTTGTGAAAATGAATATGAATGTTGGGGATAACCAAGACATAGTCATGAGTGAAAAGTGAGGTGAGGGCGAGGAGAGAGTCCTGTGTTTCATATGAAGTTGCACGAGTAAACCAACAGACTCTGTTGTGGAAGTGATCCCCGCCTTCACTCTCATTAAACAATCTCATGGTGTAGACTTAATTTTTATTCAGTTTTGTAAGTCAATAATGATGCTAATGATAGATACAAGGAACTGGCTGGAGACATTTAAAAATTAGTATGAATATATGTGAAAATAACCATTTTGTGGATTATTTTGTGAAAACTTAATTGCCTTCATAATAGTTGTGTACATCTGCAGTAAAAATACAGTTTTCACATTAATATATGTAATACATGTGCTGTATACAATCTAACTTCACCGTGAGTGTCTTGGTCCAGATGGCAGCCATCCACCATGCAGGAAAGCAAAGGTCATCCGGAGGGAGAGGCGAGAAGCCAAGTTAGCCAAGCGGGCACTGGAAAGCTTGAGTAGAGGTGAATCTCCTATGGAAATCAAAGTATCCAAACACACCAACAATGAAAAGTCTCTTGAGGACTACCTGAATGAGCCCCTCTCAGCAAACCCAGCCCACAACTTACAGGTTTGTGGCAGGCTTTTCTCTATCATAGTGTAAGAAATATATATGCATTGAACTTTTGTCCAAATACTTATTACCTGCACATATATTAATACTATATATATATGTGTTTATTTATTTAATTATATACTCAGTGTCAATCCTTGCCCAATATGATTATATTCGTGAGCCCATCATGCAATACAAATTTTGTGCTTGGTGAGGTTAACTTCAATGGGAAAAAAATGGGTTAGGTTTTTCAAGATCCAACTCACTACCTTATATATGTTGTATAAAGCAGAGATGGACACTGCGAACAAAATTCTGCTTCCGCAAACATATTTCTGAATACCCAAACTTTTTTCCCTCCACAACTCTAAGTTCACAAGTTTTTTGAAATTTGAATTTTTGCAACCGAGCACAAAAACTGTTGAGAGAGAGAGAGAGAGAGAGAGAGAGATGAATATTGGCATTTTCTATAATTTCAATACACATTTTTAGAACATTTGTGTGTATAGATGTTGAGATATAAGCAACTCAATCTTACTGTTAATGCCTCAGATGTGGCATTAGAAATCAGTCCAGTATAACACAGTACTTCTCTTTGCCATCCTTTCTCCCAGAGGCATCGCAAAAACTTTGTAGGTCAACAACAGCATTATCTAACTAAACATTTGATTATTTGAGATCTTGGCTGTCCATGACATGACATTATTGTATTGATAAATAATTAGCATTCCCAGGGAGAACAAATACTGACTTGACTTTACAGGTTAGACTAGTTCGTTCCCAGCCAGCCAGTGCTGAGTTTCTGCAGACTTTCAAGAAGGCCCATCAGGTATATCAGAGATACCAAATTACCATCCACGGAGACTCAGCAGACAAGTGTAACGAGTCTCAGTTTAAGCGGTTCCTGTGTAATTCACCCCTTGAGGTAGTACTCACTTGTGATCTGGCCTTGGCTGTGAAGGGAAGGATTGCACACCACGAACATGTTTGGAGTATGGAATATTATGGAGTATTGCTGCACTAATGTTTTTTTGTGTTCCTTCATACCAGGCCTTATCAGGACCTATTTCCGCTGAGTTTGTAGTTTTAAAATTGAATTTTAATCTTAATTAATAAGTTATACTCTATTTGATGTTAGTCATCCAAATATCTCTTTCTGCTGGTTTGCAATCCTTACCATGCCTACAAAAAGAATACTTACATCTATTTCCACACCAAATTGGGGCCAGTTAACCAGGAAGCCGCATTCACGACTATTTTGATGCACCGTTCTCCAAGAATAAGTACCTACATACGCATATATATATATATATATATATATATATATATATATATATATATATATATATATATATGTTTGTATGCTTGTTTGTGTTTTCATCAATATTGACAATTTTAAATGAAAAATGTGCAAAATGTAGAGATTAATCTTGTGCGAGACTTGTGCGAAACATGGTTGCTGAGGCAGAGTTTACAGCACAAAGAAATGTATGAAGTGTCTTAGTTGACATGTATGTTTGGTGCTCATGATGGCAGTAGTTTGATCAAACAATCAGATGTCGTATGAAAATCTGTTTACAGGAGGGTTATGTATGTATGTATATATATATATATATATATATATATATATATATATATATATATATATATATATATATATATATATATATATATATATATATATAATACAGTAAAACCTCGATATAACGAACCAATTGGAGTGGGGGGTCTGACGTTATATCTGAAGTTCGGTAAAAATACCGAATGAATTCGCTATATACAGGGTTTCATTCGTTAAGACGTGTTCGAAGAGGATGGAGAAGGAGTCCTCAAAGCCATTTCTCAGTAGGTAGTACTGTAGGTAGTAGGTACGTAATAGGTAGCAAGTGGTGAGAGCACGAGCGCGACCAACCCTTCACAGTGAGAGCTAACTGTGGATTGAGTGGTGTGCGCGTCGGCGCGTTCATGTTCAAACAAGTGGAGAGTTCGGCCGGCTCACCCCACGCCTCAGATATAATGAACTTTGGGTCGTTATATCCGACTTGGTTCAGCCAAGAAATGATGTTTGTTATATCCGAAATTCGCCATAAGCGGGTTTGTTATATCGAGGTTTTACTGTATATATATAATTTTTTTTTTTTTTTTTTTAATTTATTTATCACAAGAAATTTATTTCAATGGATTTAAAAAAATCATTATCTAGTGCAAGTATTTTTTGTACTATAAAGTCCTCTCCTGTTTTACACGCCCACCACATTCAAGTGAAGATGCCAAAATTTATTTAATGATTAAATTGTATTCTGCAAAGTATTGATATTTCTCTTAAGTCAACTAGGTAACTCATTCTCTTAACTCTGCTCATTCCCTCAAGCATTATTATCCTTAGTACCGAGTTCCTGTGATTCATTTCAAATACGTAAGATGCGCTTAAACTGGTGCCTATTGCCAGTACTTTCTGGCAGGACTGATAGTAAAGAAAATATTTATCATTAGTCAATATTTTAAATTCTTCACTATTTACTTGCAGTGCATTGTTTTAATTCTATATTAAATGGTTTTGAATATGCACTTCATCAGATACCATCTACAACTCTATTGCACTTTTAATTATATTGAACTAAGTTTTGACAAATTGACTCTTGACAGTTGAAGCTGGTGAGGGTTAACCCCCCTGAGGCAGCATTCAAAGCCACCTATAATGCCTCGTATGCTGTCTTTCGGAAGTATCAACTGGAGGTGCACCATGATTCAGAAAGCGAGTGTGACAAGATGTCCTACCAAGGCTTCCTGGTTGACGGGCCACTATTGGTATGGCCCAGCCTCTAGTAGTAGGCTTTTTAACCATATAACAAATTGTATTTTATCATGCAAGAAGGTTGCATGTAAAACTAACATAGGATTTTCAATATTTCATAGTATAGAATTACTTTAAATTGTGATTGGAAATAATCATCCTGTCTATTGGTGCAGTGGTGTAGGATTTATTTAGCTGTAGAACCAGAGCAGCACATGCCATCACACAATGGTTACTTATTGCTTTATATGTCTCGGCTACCCACCTTTAGGAGGATAACAGCCTGGTATATAGATAGATAAATGGTAAAATATGACATAGAATGTTCATGTTACAATGTGTTTTTGCTCCTCAGTAATTATGAACGTATGCTTCCGTTAATTCAGATTTTGTGAATGTATCCCAAAAATGTTTATGGTAATGCATTTTCTTTGTGTGTGGTGACAGCCCTGGCAGCCAGGTGGTGGGCCAGAGCAAGGGTATGGTTCCTTCCACCACCAGTACTGGCTGGACGACAGGCTCATTGCAGTAGGAGTATTGGACATCCTACCCCACTGTGTCTCTTCTGTCTACCTCTACTATGATCCCGAGTATTCATTCTTGTCATTGGGTACCTTTGCTTCACTGAGGTGAGTTGAGATGATGTGAATAGGTATTCACACTTGTTAAATTTCATGTTTTTACCTGTCATTTCTCTCTCATCACCTTTGTGCCTACGTATGTTTTGCTTCCTTCATCATCTTTGTCTCTAGGTAGGCAAGCAAATATCTTTTTCTATGTATAATTTTGCATTAAGAGAAATGCCACATATATTTATTAGAATAATTTTAATCCTAATGTTTACCGCCCTCCCCTCCCACAGAGAGTTGGCGTTGGTGCGTGAGCTGCAGCATAGAACAGCATCTCTTAAGTGGTACTACATGGGTTTCTATATCCACTCCTGTCCAAAGATGCGTTATAAAGGAGCGTACAACCCTTCCTTCCTGCTGTGTCCCGAGACCTATGGTTGGATGCCCATTGAAGTAGCCACACCTAAACTGGATAAGGCAAAGTACTGCAGACTAAACAACAACCTCTCTGCTGTGGATCCTAATGGTCAAGTGGACGTGAGTAAGGTAAGACATTGCATCAATCTTGGTGTGTGTGTGTGTTTGAAATTTCTTCAACTTGTTGAGATGACCAATGGCATGTGAAATAAATCTGCAATATGAATATTAGGGTGATCATTATTTTATGTACAGGAAAGTCTCCAACAGTACTTGAGTAATAGAATCTACCGTAATAGAATGAATAACCTATGGCAAAATGTAAGATTATTTTCCCACTACCCATAAATTTTCCTCCATGCTTGCATAGATACTTGAAATTAAAAACAATATAGTGGTCCCTTATTATTTGATATAAATAATTATAATTTAATAAATGCTTACTGCACAGCTTTAAAGAGGAAATAAATTTTACAGCGTAAAACAAATAAAAAAACAACCCGCTTTTATTTTCCATATTATTGATAGTAAAAGGGAGAGGTTCTCTATATCATATATTATGCAATCCTCACCTTATACTTCAAACACCACTACTCTGATCAGTGTAAGAGACTTGATTCATCTTACATTCCCCAATTATCTACTATTTGTGTATAATAACTCTTGATACCAACTTGAATGACCTACCTTCAACGTCTTGCCAATATTATTAAACTAACCTTCTATTTCAGATTCTTATACTTCATAATCAGATCCTGGTAAGATATGGAGACTACCAATCACACTATGCTGATGATGATGATGATGAAGAAATAAAGGAATATTCAACCCTGGTAGGGGCAAAATGTGCATATTCCTTGTTTTTATGTCGAAGCTGAGCATATGTATACTTGTAGTTATTAACACAATATTACTTTCTGATTTGCTCTGGAAAGTTTCCGTGATATTTACTTTGAATATCCTCCGAAAAGAATACAAATATTAAAGCTTACATATAACTGATTATTGATGTTTTGCTGCCTTAAACATTGTAAATGTTTCCTTTTAATTGATATGGTTTTGTTTCACTAGACATCATTAACATGACTGAAGATTCTCCCTCGATGATTTCAAAGCAAGTCAATCAATATGCTAGTCTTGTAGATGGAGGTTCTACTTATAATATGATTGTAAGTGTTGTAGCTTCCCTATTGCTTGCTTTAAAACAAATGTGCTTAATGAATAAATTTGTATATCTATATGACTAAATTTTACACAGCTTGGCTCAGGTTTAAAGTTGTTCTAGATTAAGAAAAATCTCGTTAGTGGTGTGCAAATGTTGCATGAAAGAGTAAAGAATTTCAGGTTGAAGTGTTTTAAATTATTTTGCATCATGATTTACAGTACACTTAAGATGTATTTCAGATTTTTTATGTTAAAGTTAAAGAAAAGCATTGCTTTTACTGTGAAAATCCCATCTCAGTTCGGTTAATGGAATACATTGCTTTACAAAAATACATTACAAAAATATTTTCAAAGTTGTAAAACAGTATTGCATAATTTAATGAGAATTCTCGCATTGTAGAGTAAAGGTATTGAACCATTTATACTGTAAGTCTGGGACTGGAAGTGACTAGGTTTTTTGGGTTTTCCAGTTTTCTGAAACACGGCTTAATATATAGTGTGATGGCTCAGCAACGTTATTTTTAGTCAGATCCCGGTCGTTGCGTGTTCCGAAGTTCTAATAATGCTTGCAGAAAAGCATTGTCATTGTCATTCCCTTATGTCGTCATTTAGATAAGCTTTTTCACCACCTTCACAACTGCCTCGGCATGATGGTCGGTCTGTGTGTTGTATGATGACAAGATTAATTCACCACCCACTACCGAGCAAGGAACCACTGCAGAATGGAAGACGTGAAATAGGGACCTCCATCACCATGAAGCACATGTGGGAGTCTAGTGGGTGTGAAGGAGTGTATTTCACATGTGAGATGATGAGTGGCGGCTGGCCTTGGGCAAGACACCACACCTGGTCACCAAGACTTCAGGTCAACGTAGACCAGGAAACTGCAGCCACTCGCATGAAAGTAATCCACTGACACAGACTCCAACACACAGCTTTGAGGGTTGTCTTTCTACAGCAGCTCATTTGATTGACGAAGGGAGTAGCTGATGACATTTATGGCATTATGAGACAGTATTCTTAATATTCCTTTCCATTCCTGACCAGAAGAGAGTCTGGCGGGCTCGCTGTTTTATCCCGTTTATCACCTGGTACTGTCATGCAACCTTTCTAGTCCTAATCTGTTGTACTCGTTGTCCAATAAGACTAATCCCATCGGGGCACATATAATGACCCCAGGGAATGGTAAAGGTGGTCATATCTTGATCTTCCTTGGCAATCTTTATTTGGTGGCAGCCCATTTTCACGGTTTCCTTCTCCATACTTTGCCATGGCATTATTTCTTTACTTTGCCATTTACCTTTGAGCTCACCATAGTACCACATGACCTCTGATGTCTGGCACTCACTTTATTTGCATTAACTCACTCCTTCATGGCTACCCTTTAAGAAGTACCAAGGACATAAGTAATATTTGTACTGATGGGATGTAACAAGAGGTTTTCAAGTCTTTGGAAGTATCTATATAGTTTCTGATGCCTCGTTCCCTTCAGAAATGTTCCCAAAAGGGTTGGCCATGGCAGAAGGCCTCCACCTCTCCCTCCTTGCTTGTTCAAGATGTCTCCTCTATCAAGCATGTACTCCTTTACCTTATCCTTCCTTCTTACAACTGGCCTTCTACTCCTCTTAGGACCCTCAATTTCACTTACATACACTTTTTTCACAAACTTCTTTTTCTCAAGATCTTCACTAATATTGTATTTTATGGTTTGTCTTTTACCCCAAATTTAGTACTATATACTAAACATTTTATATGATCATATAAAAATTATATAAGAAACTAGAATAAGAGTAGATATATTTTGCGTCTGAAAATACTGTATTTGATGGCTTATGTCAGTACACCATCCATCAAATCTTTTTATTCACCACTTCCACATATTTTCGTGTATATCTCACTAAAGAATGTATTAAATATTAATAGTATCACATTTTGAAAGGAAACATGCAGAACAGGATGATAATATAAAATGTATATTTATACTGACCAACACACCACTAAAATGAGAGCGAGGTGCTGACACCGTTGGTAAGTCATCATTTTTTCTTCTTCATTTTTTTGAAGTCTCCTTCTTGTATCTGCAGACCACTCATGATCTGCCCGACCTTCCTCTTCCGCTCAGCATCACTAAAAAATAAGTTACAAATTGAAGAACAAATGTGGGAAATACATACAATGACACTTAGATACACAATACTGCTTGATGCATAACATTTCAATACTACAACTTGTACCCATGACTGGAACTCAGTACCCTCATCATCTAATAATATTCCTGAGGTTTGTCAAGGTACGTTAATGTGCAGCATTCATCCAATGAAATACAACTAAGATAGTTTCTATTTCAAATTTTGAAATGTGACAAAAAATAAAATAAAACCAAAGCAATATAGGAAGCAGAAAAAAATAGTGTAAGTAGTACATGATGCCAAACTATAGTATGATTTACATTATGGAGTAAAAATTTGCTCCATCCTTAATCATAGTTGTAAAACAAAGAAGTCAGTAATATGTCCAAATTTGTTACTATGAATATATAAAGTATGTATGTAAGAGTATGAGTACATCAGTGAATATATCTATATGCATGCATACGGGTAAATTTACATTTGTATATTATAAAAATGCTATAAAAAATACCAAAAATATTAAGATTTTCAAAACATGTAGAAAATTTTAAATACATTTAGTGCAAATGAAGAATGTATGTGTAAAAGTATTTCTAAAGGATTTAGATCAAACCAGAATTGTGTGAAATATGAAGTTAAATCGAAATGTAAAGTTGTGTGAAAATTTTCTTTCTGGTGATTCACATAAGAAATTGGGTGAATCAGTTTAGTTCAGCAATTTCCAATATCATAGTCCACATCATGCACTAATTTAAAGAAGTTAAAGCACTAAACACATGAAACTGCTCTTCAAAAAATGTCATCCAAATTCAAATAAAAAACCAATGATTTCATAGGACATCATATTCTAGTGAAATGGACCAGTGTTAGATGCACATCATTAGTGCATTCATTAACATTAAAACAGCCGCCATACCTCCGCAGTGTGTCTTGCAGTTGTTGGCGAGCTAAGAAAGCTGTGTCCCTCTGCACCTCCCTTCGTGCTCCCTTCTTTTCACGCTTCAGCTTGTGCATAAGCTTTTGTTTTTCAAGATATTCTTTTGTTCCATGACGCTTCTTAACTCCATCAATTCTGGAAATGTTTGAAAATAAATACACAAAATAAAAAGAATTTTAAAATCAAATCAAATTTCATGACAATAATTAGTTATGTCAAAATTTTAGTTCTCAAATACACAAGCAACATAACCTAAATTACTTGAATATTTTATTTTCCATTTGTAATATTCATGTAATTGTTTATGCAATAAGGATGAAATATTATTTTACTTACATTTGTTCAATAGCTGGTTCAAACATCTTAATTGCTGTAGGTTTCCTTTCTTCTCTCACGAGTGCATTACCTTCACTTGGCAACGTTTCAAACACTGACAAGAATTCTTTAACAAGTTTCTTTACATCATCAGTATAATTTTCCAAGGATAGTGCCTGCAGGATTGTCTTTGTAGGAGTCATGATGGCACGTATGGATGGCAGTTGTATCCAACAGTTGCTCAAGAGCTTCAATAATTTAACAGCTTTACAAAACACATTGATTCTAAAGTCATCATCAATCTGTGTTTCTTTGTTGTTAAGATCTCCAAATGCCAACTTAGTCTCTGAAAACCTGAAATTAATATAGACAATACTACTCAAGAGTTGATTTTCCAATGTGTATGTAACCAGAGTATGATTTAAATCTTGATATAATAAAACTTAGCCTCAAAGGATAAACACAAAATAACTGGTCTATGGTGAACAAATCCTTTCACAACTTACTGTGTCACTGGTTTTTCCAGTACCATAAGAGAGGTGGTGGGTCCCACGTATTTGAAAGGGGAAGTGAGAGGGAGGTGAGTCTTGTCTTGTCCTTTAATAGCCATGAACAAGAGTCCGTTCATTGTGTTTGTTAGTTCAGGTAGAAATCTTTTAGAAAGGCTCAGGTACTGAAAGATAAAAACAATATTTGATCCATGGATGTCAATGAAACAAAATTAATACTATTTATCTATATACCAGGTTGTTATCTCTCTAAAGGTAGGTAGCCAAGACAATGTACACCAGGGTTCATGGAGACATTACTCTCCTCTCCCCGTCTGTGCCTTGTCTTTTCATAGGAGGGTCTTTACAGAGGAGGGGCTTTCCAGATCTGTCCCTCTTGTGAAATTAATACAAACCTCCTATTAAGTGAGCATGCAAACACATGCTACTTTATCATATTGTACAACTGGTCATTTATGTGAACATGTTTTTATTCTATAGTTCTATAGTATCTGATGTCTCATTCCCTCTGGTAACATCCCCTGAAGAGATGGCCACGGCAGCTACATGCAGCACCGGCCGTGCAGACAAATATAGATACAGTGACAGGACCACACAAGTGTAGCTCAGGCACTGTATACTACAACTAGGAAAATATATACACACACACAAGTAACAATACTACACTTATCCTCCTTTTCCTGCACATGTTTCTCCAAATCATACTATTAAATTGCTTAATATGCTCTTGCAGATCAACTTTATATGAGTCAAGTTTATTTTTTAAGTTGAACTATTTCCTTACTTCATACAAGAGATGAGCTGTAAATATGGCAGCAGTTATGTCCCTGCGTGTGGCAATCTTAGCTTGGCCCAACAGCTGGCACAGGAACACCATCACTGGCGTCATGACAGGATGAACATAATCTGATGCTGGGAAAAGTAGGCCAGCAATTTTCAAGAAAACAAACTGAAAGAAAAAGAAAATGCAGACACTTTTCTTGTTTGAATACGCATAATCTTTCAGAGGTAATCTCTGATGTTTTCCTACCCATAAAAAGAGAAAATAAGAAAA